>PNEQ01023341.1:0-20250 GCA_003012365.1 Medauroidea extradentata
AAAGTCTTAAGACGAGCCGGGTGTGTGTGGACTCGGGAGGACAGGTGTCGGGATCTTCGTCGTCGGGTTTGTAAGGACGGTGGACAGCGAGCTCGGGGTCACCGGTGGGTGGACTTTTCGGGTGATCGCGGCCGGTACCTGCAACATAATTAACGTCGTGACCGATCAAAAGCCGCCGGAGGAAGCGCCTATTATTTTCATTGAAAGAAACTTTAAGTATCTACCTCTCGTGACGCAACCCGCAGTGCGTGAGTCCCTTAGGCCGATTTAAAAAAGAAACTTCTTTGTTATTTTATTTCAATTAGAGCTAGCCGGGCATACTACAACATTACTCAATACGAACCCAATCCTCCAGCATTACTCACGTAAGAGACAGAGCAGCGACACTTCTTATCATCACCAAACGCGGGTCACGAACGAGCAACCATCAACAAAGAAGCGTCGCAATTTTTACTAACCATGAACACCATATAATGTTATAAATAGAGTATTTATAATTATAATGCGCACTTAAGGTCATGGTCTTTCATTTATTTCTAACAATTGCAAATAATTTGAATATTTTTCAACCGAATGATTTGAAAAAAATACGAGACTGTGTACAGTCATACGATACACAATTTTACCAGAGAGTTTTTTTTAATAATGTACCGTTTGCTAGCAAAAAAAATTATTTTGCTTCATTTTGGCTCATTTTGACAATAAAATATGTGCTACTTCAGGGGCAAAAATCAAAAATCTGTTTGGTGTATTGCAACAGAAAAATTCATATGCAAACGAAGATATATAAGTGTTAAAACTGCCAGATTGAATTTTTGATATGCGTATTAATTTGCGTAAAAATTATTTTTTCGAAACCACTGCTAAATTAAAGAGCGAGGTCTTAAAACAATGCTATTGGTAGCTAGTAAGCACAGGTTTTATGTATTTCTACTCAAATTTGTTACTGTTATTTACGCGAGCGCAAGACGACGTATGCAAGATACGTGTATTACTGTTGTGTTGATTGGACTGATAGAAAAAGAAGGTGCGGAAGGAGGGGAGCAAATCACAATTCTTGTTCCCGGGTGACGGAAAAGCCTTGATCCTTCCCTACCCTTCCGCGTATCAAACAACCCCTCTCGTCTTTTTGGATAAAAGAAGACTTCAGAAAGGAGGAAGAAGAGAGAGGACGTGTATGAACATAGTCATTCCCTTGCCTCCATCAGCCGTTTGAATATGATAGAACCATTATCACGGCGACATCATTTTCACTTTCACTTACGAAATAACTTCTACGCCCCAGCAGCGGTGTGTGTATATGCATTTTTTTCCGGACCAGCATTTTAACATTTTAATACAAGCCCGCGGTACTTCTTCCCTTTACTTCCTGCCCCCTCGGCAGCCTTTCCACACACCCCATGCCCGTCACGTGCGATGGAAACAACCGAGATAAAAACGTCGACCGTTACGGAATATTCAGCTGCGGCGGTGTAATATACCGGGCGGAGGTAACAGTCCACATCTCCGACCCAACTAACGTCACTACGCAGCAGCTATCCCCTCGACGCTTGGAATTAAAAGAAAACACCAACGACCAGTTATTTTTTTACTCTTCCTCCCCTCCGACTTTGCGATTCTCCGCGGATTCCCTCGATACAATTAGCGAACGACGCTGAGAATGTAATTCCGCAACACGATTGAAATGCGGGTCTTCCAACGTCCGAATTGCTGCTGCTCCTTCGGGCAACCGTTGCGATTACGTTCCGCTGATGCGATTGGTGCGTCATTTGCATTGGAATTTTTATTGCGGCTGAGGAGAGTGTAACGGGATGCATGCTAAAACGGCATATTACATTTAACAAATGAATATTTAATACTATTGCACTGTTGCAAGCCACCTGCTTAATTTAATTAGTTTGTTCGATTATGACACCGTTTAAATAACTTTCTGGTAGATGGGAGATTAAGAGCTTTTTACAGTAACCGTCGAAGACAATTGAAAAAAAAATCAGAAAATCACCTATGACCTATGCCAGAAAATGATTCTAAACAACAACACGGACATTTTTGACAATGGATCTTAACTGAAATGTACTGTAATAGTTAAGCTAGTTACTTCAATTGATTTAATTGGTAGTTCAATTTATAAAAATTAAAATTGTAACGTCATCTACATCTGACCAACTATCACAACACAAAGCATGAGATTATTTATATTTTGTTCGGTAAAAAAATTCTGTACTGTTTACTTCCAACCGCACCTACATAGATACATCGAACATTTATGTATAATGAATAACATACAATAACAGAAAATGAAACTGGGAACGAACAAAATTAAACACTCAACGTTTTAATTATATTGTAATATAAACAATTTAGAGCTACCCTTACTCAAAATATTCCAAATTAATACAATTCACAAACGATAATTTGGACGCACACAAATTATAAAATTAAAGAAGCAGTTACTACAAAAGCGATCTTTTAAAGTACACTATTAACACTTAAAACTTAAATATCATTCTATAAACATGAATTTTGTAAACATAAGTTGGCGTAAATTTAACAAATAAATTTTATAAAAAAATTACATTACTCTTAAAGTTAGAATCAAGTTGTTACTCACTATAATGAACCTTTGGTATTTAATCCGTCGAGAAGCTTAACACGATAACATTCAGATAATTTATTTAATTTAGTTATTTATTTAATAATGAACACCTTTAGAAATTCGAACAACTTTCAAAATTCGTTACAACATTAAACACCGTCCTGTTATTTGTTTTATGGACGATTATTTCCAAATAGAAGGTGAAAATGTAAAAGAAAGGCAAATAAGAGAACATTTATAGTGTTGTTCCCTATAACTTCGTTATATTTAATCATTAGACCCTACTTTACTTTTTGCAATTATGTTCGTATATCAGTAAACCATCCAGATCCAAACAATACGATTAATTTTTATTTTTATAAATTTTCTGCAGTATTTTATTTCGAAGGGAATGTTTACCCATCGTGCGTCAAAAGGAAAAAAAAAAAAAAAAAAAAAAACATTCTCACTGATTTACATATAATCCTACTACAGGTTTGAAGAAAACATGTTTCCGAGTGGAAGAGTAAAATTTTTTTTATTTGCGGTGTTATTGCTAATGGGTCTAATAAAATACGAAACCATTGTAAAATTAAATTTAATTAGACGTGACAAAAAGAGAAGACATTTAATTTAACTTTAAAGCAAACAAGAAAACTAACTAACTCTGGCTTCGTGTAACTAGAAATTAAGGAAAGTTCTGTGATTGGTCAGTTTACACGCATTTCCGGTATCAGACATTGTAAAATTCACATCGAAGTGAAAGTGAAAAATATCGAAGCTAGAACCACGAAACTGATATTAAATGTAATGTAAACAAAAAAAATGTGCAGAAAATCTACTATATCACATTCAGTAAAATATTCACCAAATGCATACAATACGTATTATTTTTAAATCATTTTTGATCCTCACCATATTTAAATCATGAATTGCATACAGACGTTTAGGCCTACATACAGCCTGGTGGTCGACGAAACCCGGTCACGTGACTGAGCAAACTTGCCTTACGCCAGCGCGTTACTTATTATAGGTCGTTCACGATAAAGTGAAAACTGCATAAAGTTTTCTTTCTGCCGTCTTGCAGTTATCTTTACTATTTTTAAAATGAAAACTTCAATTTAACTATAGACCATTGTAAACGTTTCAACATTCTCAAAAGTGAACACCTTTTGGCCCATTAAAACATCATTTTAACTAATTAAAAGTTCTGGTAAGTGTTCAGTATATAGTGAACAGCCTATATAACCGCCTTTCGAGCGACGACGCGCAGACACGCCAGCTATCTGCCTCATCTCGGAGCTACAGCGACACTTCCAAGATGTAATCGGCCACGCTCTCAAGTAGGCTAACCAACCTTTCAACCACACCTGCAGCGCAGCTGATGCAAGAGATGGAACACGTTCCAAGTTACCAGAGAGGAAAATCTGGCTTGGAAAATAAAAGGAGCCAAGAAAGAATGACTAAACTTGAATGCAGCGCGCAGGCTGTCGTGAAAACTGTCACGGCGCGTGAGTTCCCAAATTAAAGTTTAAACCGTTAAGGTGAAATACTGTCGGAAGTTTTACCGCGACAAGGAAGAAGTGGTTTGCGCACTAGCTACAACACTATCGTCTTCCCAGCAGGGCAGGTCTTCGGGTTTTCGTATACGTTGAATCTTGGTTTTCTCGGGGATTTCCAGTTTCTTTCCTCTCCTCTATTGTAGGGCCTCATCCTATGACATACTCAGCGTGAAGCAGACGCCTAGAAAATTAGTTGCATACTAAATAGTATCACTCAGTACGTACATAAACTTAACGGCTGCATGAACCAATAGCTGTGAGTACAATAATGTAGCAAAATTGCATTTTCTTATTTTTTTTTGGGGGGGGGGGGGGGTGAAACCTTACGTCTAGAGGAACAAAAAATGTTAAGTGAATATGAGTCCAAAGGCCTCGTTTCTGCACTATAGTTCACAATACATGACTTACGGCCTTTGCACAATTGAAACTTTAGAATTTGACTTTACGATAGCTTTCAATACATGGCGTCTTATGGTGTCGTACACAATGGCGCCGCGAAACGGTAAGTCAAGTAGCCTTGACTTTACGTTTCCGGTAAACTGAAAACCTAAAGACTAGATGCCGTTTACAAAGAACAGCTGACTATGTATCTTATAATGAAAAAAAAAAAAATCTCTGAACATAGTTTTATTTTCAAGCACCTGAGCTTCCTGAGAAATGTAACAGGCATCTCTAAAAATGTATTCAGAAAATTTTGCAAATAGCATTTAAGAAGTATTTGTAAACTAACTGTATGTTTCGTCAATATATGGCGTTGCTTGTGCTCTGCAAAATAATATAAACTTGAGTAACTAGGCTTCTTATTGGAATATCTACGTGATATGCCTTATGGCACAAATATAATTATTTGTATCACAATAATTTCGTTTAAAAACAGATTCTCGACTTTTTTCAACATTCGTTACTTAATTTTGCGCGTGTATTGCTTATTGACCAAATACTTAAAGTAACGGAAACGTAAGGTCAAATGTTAAGGGTGTTCAAGTGCGATAAAATCATAATTTTATATTTATATGAAATAGTGTTAGTTTTATAGACGATACTTGTGAGTACATTTTACTCTTACGAAACTATTTTAACTCGTATAGTTTTCTCATAGCGGTGTTTCATTGTCATAATTTGCATGTTCTGCTGCCATGCAAATAGTGAAAAACAATTGGCTTGCGTTAGTGAAATAATTCACAGTGAATTAACATGCCAAGTGCTAAGTAATAAAACATTTTTTAAAAATGCCGTGAACTATTTTTGTATTTTAAAAAAAATTGCCGAGTCTTCAATTTTTTTTCTTGTACTTTTGCGATTTTTTAAAAAATTCGAAATATTGCGTTATGGTATTTTAAATTCTTTATTGCATAGCTCATGGGCCGTAATATAACCGTGAATTATTTCATTCAAGTAGGTCAGTTGGTTTGGTCGCGATTATACGTCAACATGTTATCTACATATCAACACATGACATTCAATAAATTTAATTCAATAAATTTGAAAGAAAATTGAAGCAAAATTTGATCGTGTGAAAAGGGCTTCTTCGCCATGTACCATGAACTGTGCAGAAACGGTACATTTTCATACCCATTTTCATGTATAGTTTTATTTTTCTTTAGAAGTGGGGTTTGCTCCCGCAAAATACTGACATGCAATTTTACAACATCCTGCACACGTTATAAAAGTCGCCTACGCACTGCTAAAATTTTCCGTAAATTCACGGAAATATTTACAGAAAAGTACTGTAATTTTACGGTAGTGGCTTCCGTAATATTTTGTTAACGGAAATTTGTCCGTATTGCCAGTTCACGGATGTTTGACAGTAACTTTCCATAAATTCATGAAAATATGTTTCTACAATTTTAAAGCATATTTTACTGTGTTTCTTAAAAAAAAAGTGTTATTAATAATCACTATGAATCTTGGATTTCACATATAAAAGTTGTCTGTGATAAAGTTGATATCTTACCACTGTATGGAACTCATTTTTTAATCAATTGTCACTGTGGTTCAATGGTTAGAGCTTCTGCCTGACAATTATAATGTCGTGGGTTCGAATCCCAGCAACTTCGAAGAATTTTTAAGGTTACTAAATTGTGCCTTAGAATCTCGATAACACATAGTTAATAAGAAAATGTAGTATTTCTAGAAAATTGAGTGTTAGTAGATTACAGAAATTAATTTTTTTTTTGCGGGGAACGGATTGTCCGTTACTTTACGGAGGGTTCCGTTATCAAGAAAAACTAAGTATTCGTTACTATATGAAGATTTCTGGATAATTTTTTGCCAGTACTTTTCCGTAATTTCACGGAAATTTTTTCTAACAGTGCGGTTAGCCGTAGCTGGTAACGTCCCCAATGCAATCGTCGCTATCTCTTGGGGCATCGACGTGTGGTGGCCCAAGCGGATAGATGTCGAGCTATTCAAACGTCACTTCCTGTTGGGTATATTATGATACATAACGGTGGGCGACAGTACAGAGCTCTAACGTGCAAGTTACAAACTACGATGGTATTACCGTAGCGCATAGCAGCGAAGTTCCTGAGCTGCTCCTAAAATTCTCCTCAAACGCTTAGAGGAAATTATATTCCCTTGGCGAGGTATGTAGGCTACTATGTCAACTAGAAAAAAGAGCACTACGAAAACATTACATGGCAATTTCGTGCTCCAAGCATTGTGTAAGGGTGACCTTGACGTGAGCACCAAATGCCATATCGCTACAACGAGCCAAGCGCTTACCTATATAGTGTAAGATTCTTGCCGATCCATTTTTACTATGAAACTCTGATGACCATATAATTGTATTGGTGGAAAGTCTGTAGCAAAGCTCGGTGCACGTCTATATCCGAGTTTCACGTACATCCTGGTTGCACGTTTTGAAGTACGGCCGTTCGAAAACGCCTTCTTAGTCTATGTTGGAGGGCTTAGAAATAGCGTTATTAATGAGAATATCTTAACAAACACATTCCGTACTTGTTCGAACAGGGGTTTCCTGTTGAATACTTCCGTAAAAAAAAAACGTACTTAAGAACACAATGCTACGAATTTTGGAGTGCATGGTTGGCGGCGCTCTTAAGGAAACTGGACGCCGAAGTCCTAAAAACGCAATGTTTGGAACCATTTTCGGTATTTTTTCCTCTCTTTAGTTGCAAACTATACGATTAAAACGTGGCGTGTACAGACTATTTTTTTTTTTTTACATTAGATAGAAATGTGCGAGGAGAGGGTTTTACGGCTCTTTCACCACGAGGTCTAAAAAACCGATCAGGGTGAAGTAAGACACAAGTTGGGATTAGAACCCAGGACTTATCGCATATTAGACTGGTGCCTAACCAACTATGCTACGGAGGCCGGCATTTGTTGGAAAGAAAACCGTATTCACAGAAGAGCTATTCATAGAGATAAGGGTGTACGCCAAACACAGACTGACAACGCGTAGCTGGCGACTCCTCATAAGGGAGAATCTCGCAGGCCTCAGGCGGCTTGGGCGGCACTCCGCCATGCTGGAAGAGAGCATAAGAGCGACTAGGCGGAGCCATGAATACTCCTGACGGCAACCACGCCCCTTACCGTTCGTGTAGTACAGGCTGTTCACTATAATCTAAGCACTCAGCTCAGCAGAAAATTAAATTAATTAAAAATATGTTTTATTGGGCCAATATATGTTAACTTTTGAGAGTGTTGAGACGTTTACACTGGTTTTTAATCATATGGAAGTTTTCATATTAAAAATAGTAAAGATGGCTGCAAAATTGCATAAACAAAACATTATGCAGTGCTCACTTTATCGTGAACGGCCTATACAAATAACCGCGACCAGTAAAGAGCGCGGTACGAGCGGCGAGAGAGGTGAAGTGACCGCGTCCACCTTCCTTCCCTTTGACCGTTCGAAGGCAACACGTCCGAGGTAGCAACTACCATCATCCCGGCCGTAGCTACTACCCGGCGGTATACGAGGGTAGTTACCCGCTACACGGGGCCAAACAATTCACGAGCAACTACAAACTGCCCACTTCCGGCGCGCCAGCTACGTAACGGCGTGCTCTCGTCTCGAGCTAAACTACTGTCCAACTTCCAATATTACCGTGCGCAAGATGTTCAGGAACAAATGATAACGCCACAGTGGCTATGTTTACATCTAATAATGTATATAACTTGGGCTTCTGCTGAGGTTGTGAAGGGGAGAGGAGGTCAACATAAACACCGTAGTATGAAAACCCCTCAACAGACAGATGCGGGCACAAGGCAGATCAATGTTTACTAGAATAACACGATAGCAAGGGTAATTACTGCAAAGCGCTTTGAAAACCTAGGAACAAATATTGTTATGGAGGGCTCGGTTGTACTGGCTAAAATCTACAGAATAACTTTACAGTGTTTAAAGGATGTTCACGAACAAATGTAAAAAGACATGAAGGGTAGGTGAGCACAAGCTAAAGATATTACACCAAATGACTAATAATAATATCAATTCTACTACATGTAAAAAAAAAACATGTTTCCGTACGGGAGAGTTCGGCACAAGAAAAAACGCTGTGGCTAGTTGCATTGTCATCGCTAACAGTTCTATTAAGAAACAAAACAGAAGTAGTAAAATTAAATTTAACTAGGATTGGCTTATAATTATCAACTTCGAAAGCTCGGTGATTTGTCAGTTTACACATCTTATCGATGCAGCGCACCAAGCAGCATAAATCGTCTCTCTGCTAAAGTTCTATTTTAAGCCAATTCGTATCGTTCCGCGTGTAACTGCTGACAAGGGGATGTCTAACTTCTCTGGACACGTCACTTGATGTTTACGCGTGTTAGATAAATTGTGCACTCTCGGTAGGAATCAGTATTGTTCTATAAATTGAATTTATTAATTATATAAAATACAATTACGTCCATTTCGCTTGCGTTTGTTTCAGTATTGAAGTAGTCGCCATGCAGGTAACCTCTCTCTCTCTCTCTCTCTCTCTCTCTCTCTCTCTCTCTCTCTCTCTCTCTATCTCTCTCTATGTCTAGGAGTATGGAGTTCAGCCCTGAGACGTGCTTCGGTCCCACACAACTTATTATTTGTCCCCACCGAATGCATTGTAGGATATGTTTACTCTTTACCAAGAAACCCCTTCAGTAATCCATGTGCTAAAAAGGTTCTAACGCAGAACTAAAAATATTGAAATCGTAAAACGTGCATATTTGAAAGAAAACATTCTCAGTTCTACAGAGAATTTTTTGGCAACTGAGTTGCCAAGAAGCTATTAGAATTCTGATGTTATGAAAAGTATCTGACGGTGAGGTGTACAAAATACCTGGTTTTATGTTCGATATAGCGCAGAAAGTGATCTATTACATGTACAATGACAATACCGTATTTTTCCCGTACCATATACCACAATTATTTTTTTTTTATCTCTTTACCAATTCGCAATATTATTCGGGAAACCAGTTTCAAATAAACTAGCAGGGGGTTTCCATTAAAAAATGTTATAACGCTATCCGATACGATAAAGTTTCACGTCCAAGGAAGTTATTTTTCCCCCCTATAAATTTCCGGGCTATGCTTCACCCCTGCCCTACCTGTACATAAATTTATACTATCCGCTGCAGAGGAACTACTTTATACTTTGAAAATGATTCTAAAGGCGCGCGTCTGCGGTGTGCAGAGTTTCAGTTTTGTGTATGACATTTAAAAATCGCTCAACAGTTACCTTTTTCATCTGGCGGCGAATAACAATTAAGAGTATTATTGTGTAGTAATGATAGTTTCAATTTTTTAAGTGTGCACCTAACAGATAATACCTGAAAAAATCAGGAAAGACATTTTCGCAGTCATTTATAAGTCTTATTAGCAAATAAACATACTGCGAACAGGATTACCAGTTTAGCGTAAAAAAAAAAGAATGCACGTGAGAAGTTAATACACCATGCGAAGACGTCTCTTCAAGGGCTCAGTCATATTTTAATCAAACTTGAGGTGACGGTGAGTCAGAGTTGAAATGAATCATTTATTAAGAATGATTCAATTAAGTTATATAACTCTATAAATAATGTATTGCTCGTGAAATTTATGAAAGAATATTAACATAGAAAAATCATAGCCAATTAATTTTTTTTTAATTTGTAACATGATATATGTAAATTTTAAAAATTGAATTTTATAATTTTTCAAAAAAGCTTTAGCTTTTACACGGCGTCGCTCGTAGCACCTCATCGATTTTCGCATCACTCGCACAAACACACCCTTCGTCAGACGACCGCCTTAAAAGTAAGTGGACGCTAGCTTTTTCTTTCTTTTTTTTTATACGTTTGAGGCACTGAAACAAGGAAGGCGATAAACACGTTCGTCAAACGCCTCAATGCCACTAGGCGCGAATGACTAAACTAGCATGCAGTGTTTTCGCAGAACGCGTTTTTCAACGCAAGCGATGACTCTGTTTTATTTGCGGAAAGTATGTGGTAAATTCCAATGTCCTGTAGGTTTCTATGATTTTGTTTCACGATTACGGCTGATATTTTCTCAGCTACAGAAACGTGTAAATGTCATTCTGAATATTTTTGAGGAGCTCGGAAATCCTGTTCTCAACTAACGGACGGCATTTTTAAAGTAAAGTTTAATAGCTACACAAGAAAAACTAATTTTCGTACCATGCTACAGCACGGCACACGCGCCAGGTCTACCAACATAAGAGTACAAAGGAAAAAAAATACGACAGTTGAAAGACTTGGGATCAAGGGCGCCCATATTATAGATTGTAAGGGGTTGGGAAAGATAATAATACATGTTTATGTCAACATAAACGGATATAGTCTGTGTATAAACTTGTAGCCACTGGGATATTTCGACACATGAAACCGCTTCGATTACGAAACTTATCAAAATGCAAATAGTTTGCTATACGTTCTATTAAAAAACAAAACTAAACACATTGTGGAACATCTGCTATAAAAGAGGGGGGGGGGAACTCATGCCCCACCCTGCCCTCCATTATGGACGCCCTTACTTGGGATTAGAGGAGATGAAACACGTAATGGGCGAGCAAGAGTTTCCAAGTACCAAACACGCTCGTTGTCGTCCAATTACTCGCCGTTATAAAACAATTATTTGACCGTTTTTCACAAGAGTTAAAGTGATTGAGTGGCTATAGTCATGGGTAGGCACTTGTACTCTTAACTAGTTAAGTGGATAACGCTTTGGGTGAGGGTTACTGGTTTAATGAAATACGTTATCTACATACGGTGGCTTTACTCTACATAGTTTACAACACAGAATACTACACAGGTGTACTATATAATTTAGATGAGAGGGGAGCGGCTGTTTGGTTAATTACGTACATGATATATATACTCTATGATGGGTGACCCTTCGGACACTTGAACCTCCCGTAACATGGTGCCGGAGGTTGATGATGAGTATGATTAGCTATCGACAGACGGCGGCACGTCGTGGGTCTCGACCCAAGACCATACTGGGTAGCTGGTGGCGGCTGGAATGCTCGTAGAAGACAGACCCCGATTCCCTCGATACATTGAGTTATATTACCACACTTCAGTGCCGGTGGGGAGAATCTCTGAGGCCCTTGTCTTGTGCAACTACTGACCTAATTGCACTGTCGTCGTCGTTAGCCCGTCCTCCAGGCAAGGCTCTTGGTGTTCAAAACATCGCAAATTATATCTTCAATAGTATCATATTATTGCAGACGTCGAAAGGCAGTGAACTACAGAGGCCAGGATGAATTTTTTACTTTACTTTAAGGAAACTAAACCTTACAAAAGAGATCTACTTATTTTTACTTCTTTATAATTTTTACGACAAACGATAGGACTAATGGGAAAAATGGCATGTATAGATAATAGTTATTTACCTTTCCTAGAAAGAAAATCATATTCCCAGAACAAGGAGCGACAAGTGTAAATACTGACTTCACTAGAGAAGTCTCGCTAGCGACTCCTAAGCGACGTAAACTTCTACCGCAACTGGCGCGTCGCCCAAAGGCGAATACGTAACGAGACCGCATCTCCGTTTACCTCGGCGGCAAACAAACAAGCCAGCTGGCGCAGCAGCTCCGCTCAGGCGGGTTGTGTTTGGCGTGTGAAAACGCCGCCCGACGCTGTGCTAAGCTTTGTGAAGCTAGAGCGGCTTGTCAGTCGAGAGGTGAAGATATCTGGGGCTCTATGTGCCGTCGCGTGGTTGTTGTGTAACAAACAAGTCGAGCTGACTGCATTTCCCGCTCTGCTCGCTGCTGACACTGTTGATATGAGCCGCGAGGAACGCTAAGCGAGTAGTGTGAAATTATTTAGTTAAACTCCCACTCTGCTTACACACACGCTAAGCTAACATGCCCAACAAGATAGCAAACACACGAAAATATATTCCAATCTACATTAAAAGCACTTACAGTATGAAACATAAACAATCACATAAATCGACATTATAAACCCGTAATTATTTAAAAGTCAAAATTAAAAAAAGAACAATAAATGGTAATCCTTAAGGATATTATTTCACAAAATATATCCGAATTTTTAAATGAACAATAAAAAAGACAAATGATCTAAGCCAACAACACACGAGCTTTTCAGTTTAAATGACTAAAATTTTGTCGCTGGCGGACTGCGTACTTAATTCTGAAGTTTCAAATTTAAAGAAACGAAGTAACGAGCAATTCAAAATATTACCACTGTAATTAAAATATTATACCTAAAATACATAGCATGTTATTAAATAATCCCGTAGGAAGAAAAGTCAGATAATTTATAATCCAAAATATATAAAACACCAGCAAGCAGGGATGATCGAAAATGACCGGCGCCGGTGGAAAATATGTTTTTATGTTTACTTATGAAGACGAGAATTCACTGGCATGAGTTCTGAAATGCTCCACCTGACATTTTGGCAAAATCAGGGTCTATCCGAAACATGGTGGCGGGCACGTGGCTGTGGAACATGTTTTCTTCTTGTAACGCAAATATATTCCAAGAAAATTTAAAGCCACGTGGGATTGTGTACGCATAACTGCACATTCGCCATCCAAATAAGTTCCGTTCCTTTGTGGTGTGTCCCTCTGCACGAATCGCATTCCTCTACGATATATTTCTCCTCAGTTTTCAGCCTCTGCAAGGAAATTGTGTGGCCAGTTGAGAAAAAGCCAATGATATGAAGTGTTGTTAAAGTTAACAGCGTCGCATTATGTGTCCGAGAGCAAAAACGAGCAAAAACAGCTTACCATTAACTCGAAAACTAAATTAATTCAAAATAACCGACAGGTAATTTGAATAGGTATGGTACTATATTAGAAAAAAATCTATATGAGTGTGTTGCAAAGATTATTCCCAAAATAAAAAAATTTATCTCAAAAAGCACTATTTTGACATTTGGGTTTCCATTAATTGTCCATTCCAAAAATATAAATTTTTACAGTGTGGTAAAATAAACATAAAGGAAGCAAATTAAAGCGGCAAATGAACCGTTTAAATTGTAAAATGAGAACATATTACTACATGTGAAGCCGGCCTCCGTAGCTTAGTCGGTTGGGCGCCGATCTGTGGTGCGAGAGGTCCTGGGTTCGAATCGAATTCGGGTATCGGTGTTGTGTCGTCCCTGAACTACACTTCACCATCATCGGTTCTTAACATTTCGTTGTTAAAGGGTCGTAAAACCCTCTAACTTAACTACATGTGAAGAATGTCGCCATCCGGTGAAGTCGCAATTTTAGCCATAAACGTATTAAACTATGCATTATAACATTTTATGAACAGTTGTTGTTCCATCTCATGACTTTAAACAACACCTGCACATTACAGAAACGTTTCGTTGTTGCAGACCCACGTAACAGTCTAGCATTTATTCCTGCGTAAATTCAAACATTCCTATATAAAATACACGCATAAATATATAAGTTTTTAAATAACTTATCGCAAATATACTCTGTCCGTAAAGGCATTGTGCACTTTTGATCGGTCACAGAAATGTGGAATCTTCACCAAGTGAAAGGAAAACTTGCCAAGTTTCGTACCTATTCAGTGCAGTTTGATTTGGCTTCCACTTGTTACAACACACGCATCTAAACACAGATTACTATGCACCATGACTTTACGGACATACTGCATGGATGGAGGATAAACAAGCAGTAACATTCCGTAAAGTCACTGGTGGATTATCGCTAAATAAAATTCATCCATCCGCAAACTCAAGTTACCGTATCCATAAGGTCTGAAAGCAAAACAAATCAAAGAACCTTTATTCATCATACTTTTAACACTATTTGACAGAAGGATCATGTAAAGCTGCTCGGGAACAACAAATTCATAAAAATACATTTGTACAAGATACTTGAAAACATTATCTATAGTTCAACTTTTGACTTAATTTTTTTAAAAGATACATTATCCTATGCAAAATATAAGTATTTCAGCTTACCCGAATTTAAATCTAACTTGAATCAAAATATTATCATTTCTGATTAAAATAACGACATGGGTTAGTGAAATCTCAAAGGAAACGTCCGGAAAAAATTAGGATTTTTTTTAATTTGTTGAATTTTTTCGTTATTATTCCAATTTTGTAAATGATAAAAAAGTTTCAGTTTCGGACTAAAATAAACTAATTTCGGCGTAAATCGTTGTCATTCTATAATTGTGATTACATAGCGGATGAGTCCTACAAACTATACCATTTTGTTTTTGATATGGGAAATATTTAACATGACAAAAACACTCGTCAGAGGCAAAGTACTCGGCTTTAATGTAAAATTATGGACTTGAGCAACCGAACAGCTTTATAAGTTGACTAAAAAAATGCACAAACGACACAGACAGAGGATTATAAGATAATATGAAGAAACTGCTGCAACTTTGTTAATACGACGGGAATAATCTCCGAAACTGACTTTACGACGGTTCGTCGATCACGAGACAAGAAGCGCTGCAACTTTTTCAAAGCATTTGTTTGAGAATTAATGAAGAAACTTTCGAAGACTTGAAATATTACTATTCATATAATATTTCCAATATTACTAATACCAGGTAATATTAATTTTAAAAACTTCTTATTGCACCTTATTTTAAACCGTGGCGCGCAGAAGTGTATAGAAGTATTAGTTTTGTGCTACTTATACTCCCACACAATATAGTATCATTGCACTTTCCTAGCAAATAAATATATCGTATGGTTCTTACACCGAACGTTGTTTAAACTGAAGACATTACCTCTAATAACCTCTTCGTATTATAAAAATAACCCCTCAATTTTTGAATGAAGACAAGACAAGATCAAAAGGTTAATCGTTTCGAGGATTACCCATGGGTATTGTAAAAACTTTTTCACGCAAATCAGAAAATTCGGATTATAAAATTGATGTCATGTGAAACTAAATGACGCCTACAATATTATTAAATAGCGTCATAAATTAACTACTTGTTTTTTAATCAAAATATGTAAAATTTAAGGAAACTTTCGCAAATATGCATTAATAAGCCAAATCAAGTGAAGTGGTGCAACGGTAATACGACGGACTCGCTTTCTGGAGTACGCTTGCTTGATTCCCGTCCCCGGTGATCCTGACTTCTGTTTGCCATGATTTCCCGAAATCACGTCAGGTAAGTGCTAGAACGTAGGCCATGGCTAATTCGTCGCTCAGTTCCTGCTCGTGTGTTGAGTGGCAACGTATATAATGACCTCACAGTTGAAGATACGAAAGTCCAATGAAATAAAAATTAATAAAACCCACTATTTTTTTCTTAAAGTGAAATAAAGGTTTACTGAAGCTGCAGTGTGTTGCTTGCCCCAAACCAGACGTAGCCTAACTTACCGACCGTCTACTTGAAAGCAGAACATTCTTCGCTGTAGCATCAATATGGGTGTTATTTTATTAATGTCGTTTTATATTTTATATGGCGACACATGTTTAATATAATTCTGTTCTAATGACAAACTACCCGTTAAATAAAGTATCGTATATTTTTAGGTTAAAAATAAAGTTCCCCATTTGACATGTGGTTGCTCTATCAGGGATGAAGGTGGGTGGTTAACTGTAATCACCAGATATGCGTCTACAATAAGTGGGCTTTGATTGTTTCTTGCAATGGGACAAAATAGCATACTGTACCATTTTGGGCATACGACGCCACTGCAATATTACGTCGTCAAAGAAATCTATATAGGAAACTAAGAAAAAACAAACAAAAAAAAAAGAAAATAAGCATAGTTTGGCAGTAGTCAACACATCCATAAATCAAAACAACAGAACATGACACATCCCATAAGGGGTTAGTCAACAACAAATAAAGAAAAATAAATAGCCAAAAATAAAAGTCGAAAGACAAACCAAATAAACTGTAAAACTCAGGACACCACAGTTAAGACAGCACATACAATACTGGGACGAAGACAATAATGGACACAAAACAGGATAACAACGATGACGTCACAGACACCACACTACACCACACAACGATGAAGACACAAAAGAACACAGTGGATTTCTTAAAATCGAATTGTCACAACGTTTCAGGAGCTGACATCTGCTCCCGTCATCAGGCGAAATAAAAGTGAAAACTGGAAAAAAAAATTGGGCAGTATTTATAGTCTGAAGCTCTGCTCCTAGCGCGACTGCCGTTTGCGACAACTAAGTAATTTGTTAATGACTTTCTGAAGACATGTAACCCAGAATGACAGCTAAGCATAAGTTTTATCTGTTTTATACCAAAATATCGAACGACCGACATTTAAGAATTTAAATTTCAAGATCATCCTGTCATAAACTTTATTAACGCTTTATCCACGGGTCACTAAACTCCTTTGTGGTCACTGTCTGTTAACCTATTAGAACTACAACACACATGAACATCGCGATAAAATGAGAACTATCAAAATAATTATTTGCAAACAAATCACTGGCCGTTACTGCTTATAATTCAAAATTACTAACGGCCACTATGTTCCTTATTTACAGTTAGCAGCGAATTACAGAGAGTATATCCTCATATTTTCTCATTTAAGGCCATACTTCCCTATTTTTCAACTTGATCAAAAAAAAAAACTTAAGGGCGCTGTTCACCGCAGTTTTCAACGTCTACCTGCCATGAAAGTTGTGATGTAGAGGTTCAGGAGAATGGTTTTTTCACAGAAATTATTAGTCGTGAGATTGTGTGTTTGACATATAAAAGATATTAAGGTACCTCACACTAAGGTTAATTGTTTCAGTTCTATCAGTTTCTTAAGTAATTAGAAAATAGGGCCTTAAAATTCCAAATTAGTGCCTTTTCGGGCTTGTGTAATGCCGTTATTTTTTTGTTATTTTTACTTATTTTTACTTAAAACCATTTAACCTTAGTACATCTATCCTTTAGCTTTCGATCCCGTGACTGTTTGTACCTTGTAACAACTGAACATTTTGAAGAAATCTTGTTCTTGTAATATGTGTCCTGCGCAAATATGCAGCCAGTGTTGTGGAAAATTGAAGAATTCGCGAGACCGAGCCGAGAGGACAACAGAGAGAGCGAGAAACAACCTCCTCCACAACAGGGGTTGACCCAATCCCGTTTTTGTGGGGGAAAACTCCACGTCCATGAGGTCGAACGGCCGCTAAGGCGCTATGTAGGCGGGCCCCTTAACAAACCCACTACTTCATGGCACTGTAAATCGGCGTTATAGTCTATGACAACAAAGACCACAAAGAATCTCTGAGTAAAAAATAAGTGGCTATTATTGTATTATAAACCACAAAAATGAACAATCAATTTAGAATTTAATTTTTTTCTAAACGTCCACAAAATAAACATCTAATGTAGCACAGAGTCATCATTAGATTTCACAAAGCAACATCGGTTTATAGTAATGAAAAGTAATTAAACAATAACGGTATCCGTAATACAGTGACTTAAATATCGAAATTTGGTGGATACAGGAACACACATTAAAGCGTGTACGTAATTAACTTGTCCAAGTAAATTTTATTTCACGCTATTAGCACACACAGTTGAAACCTTCAGCTTCCGTAGAAATTATTTTAAAAAATTTCCCTAATGGTTTCAAAAAATACTTTTGCTAACTTTTATCGGCTTATTAATGACGTCGTTAAATACGCAAATTATGCGAAATATGAATGGACCCGTATTGAGGCATCTGGCAGAATAAAATAGAACAAAATAGTTCAAACAAACTAACAACAATTTTTCATACAGTATTCACGAGGGGCTTTTGGAAAGATATTGCAGATACCGTAAATCACTAGCGCATACAGCCGATGTCTCACGTCGCGTGGTCCTCATGTGTGCGACGGAGCCAGAATTTCTCTTGAATAATGCATTCGCCCTAAGTGCCCACTTTTACGTGGGTAGCCAAACTTTTCATTCAGCCTCTAAGGTGAGAGCACGAAATGGCCGGCAAGTTTACGGGAACAGCCGCTAAGCACTTCGCACCACACAAGGAACCTCGAAGAGAAAACAAACACGTTATTCTCGGATATTACAAATGTTTTCCCTGCATCCTTAAACACGTGGGGAAATGGAAGGATTAAGAAATTAATTAAATAAACATAAAAAATCAGTAAGTTACATTAATAGTATACTCCGTTTGTATAAGTTTGGTAAAATTTGACAGCTACTAATTCTCAATAACCAGGGAAAGGAATTTTTGGCGAAAATATTTTTGCCCCACTTTGTTTCAGTGCCGTATGTGCGAATCTGCAGCTCAACATCATGGCTATCGGCAGAGTGTTTTTGTGCAGAGTCGTTATACATTTTACTGTGCCAATCAGTACACGCATAACTGCCACAGATCACGTCTGTGATTTGCGGATTTAACCTCCACACGCTGGGTGTTAAGGCATCCACCACAAAGACACTGAAACAAAGTGATGCGAAAATATTTTCGCGAAATTTCCTGTCTGTATCAATAGCTGTTAATATTTTGTAATCTGTGTCACAATACGAGACGAAATTCACAGTACAATAGGTGAAATGTTACACTGTACACCTAAAAATGTTTTGCATTGTGACACATATTACAATACTGTCCACGTGTAGCTGTCGAATGTATTTCTGTTATTGCTAAACAGATTATAAATATTTATACACACAAAGATCATTAATTTAACTATGCATTATCTTGTACAGTTATTTAAATAAGGCACTGCGAAAATAATAACTAGAAAATATACTGTCGTTCTTGGCTCAGTCGCCACATCTAATTTACACAAAATTTCTAAGCAATACAGCGTCTAAAACATACGTCTTACGAAAAACATCTGAGAGGCACAATTTAAAGAAAATTTAATGTTCATTATTTTAAATGTAAACTCTTGTCTCAATAAGTAAGCAGTTTTTAGGTAATTAGCAAAACGTGTTTTTTTTCCGCAGTGCATTGCCTCAAAGCGCACCACCTATATAAGACCGAAAAGCGGAAATTTGGATTCACCAAAAACAAAAAATAAATAAATAAATAAAAATAAAAATAAATAAATAAACAAAGAACGGTACGTTAACAAACTTCTACATTTTCCATTGGATTTGTCTCCATCCCCTCCCTTTTTTCTCTAAGTGACTGGTTTGTAACTGAATACTTTGCAGGTAATTAGTGAACGTGGGATTCACGTATTGAATACAGCGAAGTCAGTAATTATAGTTACAAATAAAAATTACACAATTAGGGTGACGTGAAAGCCATGTCCTTGGTTAAGGAACCGTCCCCAGAAATTGCCTGGAGCGATTTCTGGAAACCAAGGAAAACCGAAATCAGGATGAGAGGAGTCTGGACTCGAACCCGGTTACTCCAGAATTTAGTATTTTGAAGGTCAGGTAGATAAGCCTTGCTCGCAAGTAAAGCACTGATAATTTCATATTTTTACGCAATAATGTTTGTTCTGAAGACATTACTTGTAAGTGTATATTCCTCGCAGGAAAAAAAATATCTTTCACAAGTATTGTATAACGGCGTGACACAGCCACACGGAGATGTAAAGTTAACAAAGAACCAACTGACTAACAGAAATTAAGTCATTAGCATTAAAATTATATGGCATAGAATTATTCAAGAAAAGTGAAAGAGAAACACAATGGAGTAGGCCTATGTTTAAAATAAAAATAAAATCTGAATGTACAAAAAATTCGGAAATTTCAGCAATTGAAAAAAAAAAAAAAAAAAAA
>PNEQ01023345.1:0-22462 GCA_003012365.1 Medauroidea extradentata
GTATTTATTTCAATGTTACTGTTTTAAATTGTTATATAAAATATCTGTTGCTTAAAAGGATAATGATGGGCAGCTATGGGGATGGTGGAGGCTGAAAAAAAAAAGTTTGTTGTGTAGGCGTGTTGTTATAATAATATTAATTATGGTCAGGGAAATTTTTAATGATTGGTCAGTGAAAGTCAGGGAAAGTCAGGGAAATTCATTTTAATATTTCTGTGGGAACCCTGTTTGTGGATTAAAATTTTTTGTATAATATTACATTTTTAATTTTTTTGTATACTAGGTTAATTTTTTTAAATGCAATTTGTTTTTGCGTGTATTTTTTTTATTTGATAGTTCAAAATTTTTTAAGGTTTTTAGCATTTTAAGAGTTTAAATTTTTTTCCTTCAACTTGTAATCACCTTGTCAGAGTTTTAAGTTTTTTTTAATAAGGAGAAATTGGGGTGTGGATTTATTTGGAAATTTTTAAAGATAATTAAAGTAGGTATATTTAATTCCCTCAGGTTCCATTCAAGGTATTGAAAAGAATTCAAGACTGTGAGTGTGACTTAATTTTATAATATAGATTTTGGTCTTGTTAAAAATGTATGATATTTGGATTTAATTTTATTATTCTAGGCATATTTTTATTTAAATGTGCATACTGCAGGGTTTTGTTTAAAAATGTTTGCAAACTCTGTTCAAATTTTAGTAAAATTTCAGATTTTAGAAATGTTGTTATAAAGTGGTTATTGTCACATTGAGAACATTGCCACAAGCTGAAGTTTTTGTTTGATTTTTATCTTTCTGAAGAGTTATAAAAGCTAACCTTGGCAAACCACCTCTGACATACCAGAAGTTCTTATCAGTGGTGGAAGGGCTTGGCAACCCACCCAGACCAGCATCAGGTGTGTGTGCTCTGCCTGAGGGTTGTAAGACAAGCTACTGCAAGGCAGACAACAGCAAGTATGATGTGCCAACCCTTGCAGAGCTTGGAGTGAATGAAAACTCACTTGGCCCATGTATTTACCCTGGTGGAGAAACTGAAGCTCTTAAGCGCATGGAAAAATGTCTGTCAAGGAAGGTAGGTTGGATATTTGAACTGTACCTGTATCTTTATTTTTATTTATTTCCCTGCATATTTTAATGAACACTATTTCTGGTTTCTAATCGTTAGGTAATGGGTAACTGACTTTATACCTCAATTTTGTATTGTCTAATATATACTGTACTTCATTTGTCAGAATAATTCTACATTTTTGTTACAATTCTCTTGGGCTGGTAGGCTATGGCTAGTGGAACACCAGTTGCTATTAAAAATGGGGAAAGAACTGAGTCGTTATGTGCTACAGGGCATCAAAGTATGTTGACAATGTACCCACTGTACATGGCCTGATGATATGTCCAGAACATCTTATTGCACACTTGCAGTGCACAAGTTTCTCAGTGAAGCTGGGCCAGTACCATTACAGCCATGTTCCCATGACCTCAAGATGTAGTAGCATCCATGCCTAGCAATTGCAGTCAGTGAGAAAGGGGAGAACGTGAGAGCTACATACTGCAAGTTGCCGCCCCTCTGCAACTTGTCCCAGGCAGTCCTTAGTTTCTATATTGTTGTGGAGGTTGGATATAAATGCAGCTTTCAGTTCCAGACAAAGCCCTGTTCTCGTCTATTCTCCTATGTCCTGAAAGCAAGGTTGTCAGTAGTGGCAGGATTCTGGGGTACTTCAAGAAGGAAAGATTAGTATCCTCCACATCATCACATTTATTTCCTACGTATTACTTACACTTGGCAGTTATAACCGTTTTGGCTTAAGCCCTCGCATTGAGTAAGCCTGAGTAGACCGAATTTGACCCGGCTGTATGATACCTGAAGTTCACTAGCTCATGAGCATATGAGCCAGCTTAATCATTTTAAATTGGTCACTTGGCCACGACTTGAGTGCCACAGAATTGCAATTGTCTAAATCATTCCTGACGGAAATACTGTCCGTATCGATCGTGAAGGAATAAACTAATGCTGTGCTACTTATACAGCCGGTGAATGAAGGAGGGTTGGCTGAACAAGGGGTGTCCCTTCCAGCCATGTAATGGGAAGGAAAGGCCACTGCACTCTGGACTTTCAAGCCTCCCCTCCCTTGCTTGTCCATGCCCGACCACAGAGGGGCGATAACAATGCTAATGCCAGCCTGCGCGTACTAATGTCCTGTAGACCACACGTGCAATCTGCACACCACCACCACCATTCCAGACTCTTTAATTATGTCAATGTCAGCATGCTATGTGAACCACGTTCACAGCGGCAGGTGTACTTGGCCAAATTAAATACATTTTTGCAACTGACTGGGTGCAACAAAGTGATTACGGATTCAAATAAACCGACAGCATTAAAGTTGGAAATAGGATTTCCAGTATCTATTTCTCAAAAATTCATTTTAAACACTATCTCTTTTCCTGAAATTTGACAGTGAAAAAATTTAAAAATATGAGTAGCAAAAGACAGTAAGTACTGTAATTAGAAAGCTAGGTAATTTTAGGCAAGTTATTTTGGCTCTTTATCAGGAACCATTAATTTCATAATAAAGAAAATTAATGTAGAATTGGCATATACTGTATAGACAAAAATCTTTGCTTAGGTTATTTTAAAACTTATTGAATGTATTTTTGTTTCTGTATAATAGGCATGGGTATGCAAGTTTGAAAAACCCAATACTTCTCCAAACAGCTTGGAACCAAGCACAACTGTCCTCAGTCCTTATCTCAAGTTTGGATGCCTTTCAGCGAGAGCATTCTATTACAGATTAAAGGAGGTAATACTGTACTATTATTGTCTTAGATTTCATAGTACCAGCAGAAGCACACCATGATTACTTACAGACATACTTCTCAGTTGCTTGTATCTCATTACAAAGTTCTGTGCTGTAAAAAATATGTTATTTTGTATGTGCGTGCATGTTGTGTGTTTACACTAGTGTTTAATTTCAAATGTGTTTTATAACAATTTGTAACGCCAAATCCATGTAATATAATGCAGATTGGATTTTGCATTGTTCATTGCAATAACTGTTCCTTGGTGAAAGAAATGAAAATTGATTCTCGGTGAGTCAAAGAATCATTAGCTGAGAATAAAAGGAAAGAATGAGAAACTACGAGAGACTGTCTGCTGTTCTCACACAACAAACCCTTACTGTGATGGATAGCAGTTTGTTGCAGATCAACAAAACCCTAAAATAACTGATGTACACATACATGAGAAGAACCTATTAAGTAACCCACAACATTTCTACCATCTAAGGCTGTGGTCACACTAGACGTAGAACTTGTTTTCTTAAACATGTTCAACTTTTTATACCAGTCACAGGAGAATGAGTTCTGGGCACATTTTCTTATAGTTAAATGTAAATCCCATTTCAGTTTCAAACTATGTATTTTCTTTGCTGCTCACCTATGGCCTGCTTTGAGAATACTGAGTTTTATGACAAATATAACTGCTTTTCAGTGCAACATTTTGCACTTACTAAATGACATAAAGTTTCTTGTTTAAAGTGTTTACATTAGTTATAGAAGAATAGAAAAGTTATAGTTTGTTGCATTATAATAAATAAAAAGTCATGAATATTGAGTTATAATGAGATAGTTATTAAATATGGTACATTACTGAGTTGGTTGAGAGTAGAAAGGTCATCGCTTTTATTCATGTAGCTTCACAAAATGTTTAGTTTTGAGCTCCATTAAACATTGCTGCCGAATGTGTTTCAACTGAACATATCTAAGACCTTAAGCTGTAATTTGAACTTTAAGAGTTTTAATTACAATTTTTTTGTTAGTCTTGGCCTATAGTACGATAGCCACTCAGAAATTTTATTGTAACTGAATTATTAAAATTCCACTGATTTTGTTAGTTTTTGAGTAGTAGATTTTGGAAGAAAACAATAGATTTTTCCTATGTAGCTATTCCACACTGATTTTTCTTTGGAGAAAAGAAAAAATGTCAACAAAACAGCTTGCTTATAAATATTGTGACATCCTGTCAGCCATTCAGTGCAGTCACACTGCAAAACTGAAAAAAAGGTGTTGTAACTGGTGTTTCTTGCACTGAGGCTCTGAAATTAGGTCTGGTTATAATGGTGTTTGTCTGTCATTCCCAACAATTTCTATATTCTTGAAATATTCACATGGAAAACTATTTTTCTAACAACTGCTTGGCAGTCACATTTTTGCTTTTCAGTTTCAAAGTGTGGGAGGGGGAAACACTTTATTATGGTTAATGTTGATTACCAAAGTTCCAAAATAATTTACATAAGGCCACATGAAAAACTAAACACAGTATTTAGGGTAGAGATTTTGTCTCGTCTCGAAGACGTGTTCACCAACTTGCCCACACTCCTGCTATAGCTCTCTACGCTGTGGGCACTCAGATACAGTAGAGCAGGCGACAGGGCAATTTTCAAGGCAGCACACCTTGCATTCTTTATAAGTTATAACTGCACCAACATTGGCCATAGGCTTTCCCTTCTTGTCTAATTGCCTGGGCGTGCAGTATTCCTCCGTTTCCATGCACCTCAATTCTGATACATAATGTGAACTGCTAACTTGTCCACATGCTTGTTCTTGTCTCTCCTATTTTTATTTCTCACTCAGTTTTCAATAGAGAGACACTGCACCACGATAACTGTGACATGTGTAGTAACAAAACAGAATGCCCTGCTTATTTTACCTCCCATTTGTGACACTTACAGGATGTCCACCCGACGGGAAAATACGGGATATGCACGGGTATATTTTTCTACACAGGAATGTGCGGGAATGTACTGGAAAATAGTTGTTGTGTACAGGGATTTTGTATGATGTCCAAAGGCTCCAATCTTAATGAAGTCGGGGAAATTTATCCAGAACTTTATACGCCCTAATCTCATTATATCTATTCAGCGAACGGTAAGTTACATGGTACGAGGACAACAAAAAAGGTTATATGATATCGTGGTTGTATGCGGTGCCCGAAAAGTTTGTGTGAATGGGAAAGGGAACTTTGAAGGCTGGCTATCCAATGGTTCCTATGTGCTCGAAGACGAAAAGTTACAGTACCAGAGTTGCAGTATCCGCGAGGCACATATTTTAACACAGGTTTGGGCAATTGTATGAAGCCCACAACATATTTGGTATGTGGTACTTGTATTTTCGTTGCTTGAGATGAGAAACGAACACGCAAGTATTGGTAACACTGTCTTATAGAATGCCAAATAAAGATGCTGCACCGACATCTAATTTTGTTTTGTTATCGCACTTACATTTTTGTTATTGGAATTTGTTTACCAAAAATAAGTTTGATGATTGCTCTAGTCGTTGAGTGTGTGTATCATTTTGTCTTTATTGTAAAACTTTTGCTCTCCAGTATGTTTTTGCGATGTCACCAACCATTTTAGGAATTGGCCTACTATTTCCGTCGATGTGAAAAGTGACTAATCGTCTTCATAGTGTTTGGTTGAATTATTTTTTTTTAATTGTAGACCTGTGCGCCAATTTTCCTATGATGATGTAGCTTAGATGGATGATGATATTTTGTGTTCGTAGGTAAGTAGACTATTGTTATAATCATGATGCGTGCGTGACGAGGCAAAATAAAATACAATTGCAAGTGGGAGCAAGAGTTCATTTGGTTGAGGCCTCAACCCAACAATTTATATAAAGCCAAATGCAGTGTATGTAAGAAAAATTTTGCTATTGATACTATGGGGAGGAGTGCACTGGTTTCACATAGCAAAGGGAAGGTCCACAAGATAAAGTTGGAGTAAAGTGGAGTGTGAGGAGCTGATAGAAAGTGAAGGGGTGAGTTTCATTTAATTTTTCTAGTAGGGGTCTGTGAGTTAGTTTTCTGTGGGTTTAAGAAATACATATTGTTATAAGCAGTTTTGTTTGTTTTCAGGAAAATTTAAGTGAAAATGTACGGAAAAATATTTTTAATATGCTTGGAAATGTACGGGACATTTTCTGTAAAGTGCAGGAAATGTTTTTGTAAACTTTAGTGGACACCCTGATTAAATTTAGGCACAGCGTTGCTGCATTTCGATACAGTATACATTCGGAGGCTAGATGTGATGTGTCTGAAAACCCTTGCCCCTCGTAGCAACATCTGCTACACATCAGACCTCCTGGACCAACATGAAGCTAGGGTTTAGAGAAAGAACAGCAGTCTCCTGACCCACTGCAATCACTCTGATCTTCCTCTGCATTACTATTGCTTATCTCTTAATTGAAAGTTAGCACTGTTCCAGGAATTGACTCAGGGGTTTTCGACCGGAAATTAAACTTGACTCTTCCAAAAAAAAAAAAATTTGCAATGCTACAGCAAGCACCCGCACACCTAGCGAACATTTTGAATGTACGCCACTGTTCATAGAGGTTTATTTTTTATTCAGACGCATACTGTATTTGGAAAGATGAGAAGGCAGCTTACTAATTATTAATAAAACATTTTGAATATGATTACCTACTATAATAGTTTTTTATTATTTAAATTGTTTTCTCCGTTGTTGGCCAGCTTGCATGATGACCAGGGTTTCTACATAATTGTAAAGAGTGTAATTAGCAATTCATTGCGATGATGGTGCACAAATTAAAAACAGTTGGCTTCTGACATAATTTAGAATTTGTTCTTCTATTTAATTTGTATAAAGATTATAACAACAATGAAAAAACAATTTATTTAATGATTTAATTAATTTTATTTACAACAGGGTTCCATGATATACTCTTGTCAATCTCTAAAATAAATGGGTTTCATATAAAAATTTACTTTGGTTGTTTGTTTCATGTTGAAACACATTAATGATGCCTACACCTGACAACTTCAGAGTAATCATCTGTACTGTTTCTGTTCACCAACTACACAGTTATAACATTATTCAGAGTTGGAAATTAAGTTAACCCAGTTTTTTTATTGTACGAGTCTAGCAAGCTGCAAACCCTCGATATACTGGACTTGTTCCTCAGCAGTGATTTTTCTTCATCTACTCAGAGACCCATCCCCATCTTTGTCCGCAGGTTTGTGACACCTCCAGAATATATTAATGGTGCAAGCCGAGACCTTGCTTTCTGAGTGGGCTCAAAGTATCATGGACAGCTGTGGTCCCTGTTCATTGGTAGAAAGAGTTTCTGTCTATCTTCCTTGTGCTCCTTTTCTCCCTCCTCCTATGACAGCATCAAGTTGTGTTGACCCTTTGACCCTGTCAACTGTGGGAAAGTGCAGCCTGTTAACTGACTGGTTTCAAGCGCAAGTCATTCTTATACATACTAAGTCACTTTTTATTTGACTAAGTGCTGAATGCTATTGAGCTGTCATATTTTCACTTGCATAACAAAAAATTAATTACAATACATTAATTAGTACGTACTGAAAAATTGTATTTAAAATCAATGAAAAGTACCAACTGCTGTTGCGGCGAAACATTTTAGAGTTTAACTTAGCAGTACGACCGAGGTATGATGTAAATAAAAATCATTTGAAGAATAATACATATGCATATATTCAACACTGGCTAAGAGGGTGTGCTAGGCAGATCCATCTTCGGAGTGTCATGAACAGGAAATGCTTAAAACAAACTAAATTATGCATAAAAAAATTAGTTGTGCACTTGATATGGAATTTCAGTAAAAACTTAATTTAACTAGTATGAAGGCTTTTGATTGTGTATCTATTTTTATGTAATACTGCTAAAAATTTTAGCGGTTTTCTTACGTAATTAAATCTTATACATAGCTAATGTTTTATACTAAACTGTTCATAGAGCCACAAGTTTATGACATGGTTACTATATTGTTAAACTATTTTACAGAAAGTAATTTACAATTACAGTTGGCCTTGGAACTGCATTTAGAAAAGAAAATTGCTTGTACTGTACTGTACTCAATTCAGTTGAAATGTGAAATTATATTTTAATCATCTTAGAAAGTTTGTCTAAGAAGTCAACTAGAATAATGTATATCTGTTTTTTAATATGTATATATAAAGAAGGGTTTTGCAATTTCATCTTACTTGGAACATGTTTTTTTTCAGGTCATTAGTGGTTCTCCCCACTCAAAGCCACCAGTTTCTCTTATTGGCCAGTTGATGTGGAGAGAATTCTACTACACTGTGGGAGTGGCTACACCAAATTATAATAAAATGATTGGCAATGCAATCTGTTGCCAAATTCCATGGGATAAAAATGAAGCATATCTTGATGCATGGACATGGGTATCTTATTCATATTATTTTGTCCTTTATATGGATTCGTTCTTTGTGAATTGATAATTTGTTAAAGCTTTTCTGGCATAATTACTATTTTTTTTTAAAATAAATAATTGTACTTTTCAGTGACAACGTGTTATAATGAAATCTAAGTACAAAGTACACAAGGAAACTTGAAATTTTATATGCAATACTGATAATACTTTGCACTGCGTAGTTATGAAACAGAAATCTCTCTGTATTGGTTTCAATAGAGGTACAGTAAGTCCTCGATTCTTGTTTTGCCACTTTACCTCGTTCCAGATTAACGTCACTAATGTTCAAGTGCCTATGTTTCTGTTGAAATAGTCTCACATTCAGAATAACATTGTTGACAATGTTACCTGCACCTCTTTGATTCTATTTGGTTTAACCACTACCCCGTACTTAAATTGAGGACTGTATATAAGTTGTAACATTTTATTTGTGCTATGATCTGGTATAAGACACACATGCATCGTCCTATCTTATCATATGCAATGACAGAAGGTGCCTTTCTTTCCCGAAGCATATGTTCTTTCATGTTCTGCGATGACAAAGCAGTTTCCCTTTCCCCTCCGTAGAGCTCCATGGCCCTTTAATCACTGTGATAAGGTTCTGTTAAGCAGAGTTAGTTTTAACCGTGCCACTGTTAACTTTGTCGCACTGTAAACGTGTTGGTAGAGAACTAATAGTTTCCAAGTGGCCAAACTTATGTTCAAATTTAGTTATTAAAAAATATCAGAACACCTGTATTGTAATCCATAAAAATTGAAGTTTTGTGATGCTTAGATACATGTGAGAGGGCTGTTGACTAAGCAAATTTTTACATGATTTAATCCTATGTTTTGTGACATAGATTTTAAGCCTATGCTCTTCTGTTTCTGCTGTTATTGCAGTAATTATTTTTTAAACTTAAGCTAGTGCAGATATAAAAATTCTGTATGACAATTTTATTTAAGACAGTATCCACACCATGCAGGCTAATTTTTTATAGACAAAAAGTACAATGATTATATATAGCTAACCATGTAACTTACAAATTTTTTGTTAATTGACACGTTAGTGGAAATTACATAATTTCTTGTCTTGAAAAAATTAGCTATCACAACAAAAAACTATTTTGAACAAAACAGCCAAATGGATTTGTAATATTTGCTCTCGTTTAAGCCAAAAAAATAATTCTCGCAAAAACAGTAGAAATAGTGCTTGAAAAGCAATAAAAATATTTTGAAGTATTATTTTACTGTACCTAAAATTTTAAGGTTTGCAGTGACTTTAAAAAGTGAAATCAATAGATGCGTGCGAGCTAGACAGTTTAAGATGTTATCTCTACAAGAGATGTGCACATATGTAACACTTAACTGCTGTGTCTGCGTGTTCACAGCTATGGTGCTAGCGACATAAGTCAAATTTACTACAGTACAGTTTAAATGGCTTGTAAACGTAAAAAGGTGGTCCAGACAATCAGAAGCTGCAATATTTTACAGAGTAAAGGAGAGGCAGTGACAAAGCTTGCTAATGATTATAGCATTGATGTAGAAACTATTAGCAACATAAAATTAAACAAAAGATTTTTGCTAACAACTGTTACAGTGTTGCAGGTTCTTCGAACGGAAGACTTTGAAATTGTAAAAAAAAAGGCATTTATATGTCACTATTCTTTGTTGGTTCAATTAAAAACCAGTGGAAGGAACACCAGTGTCAGGTCCTATGCGCATGGAAAAAGGAAAATTTTTTGTACAGCTTTAGGCATAGAGGGAGAGTTCAGCTCATCCTCTGGATGGCTAACCAGATTCAAGCAGAGGTACAGAATACACAAATGTATTGTACAAGAAGAATACAAAGTGCTAAAGTTCAACCTACCAAACACTTTCATGCTGAAAATACCACTTGTGCTGCTGGCGGGGCGGAGAGAAAGGGAGACCAGCTGTCTTGTTGCCCTCCTTACAGCCTCTCGTCTGCTATAGAGCATCTCACGCTTAGATTGCAGTACAGGGTTATATGGACATTTGCTCTCTCTTTCCAATGCACGGTAACTGTCATAAGCACCGTCCTTGTTTCGGCGCGCACTGTTGCCAAAAATCCTAAAATATTCACGTTTTTTTGTGCTTAAAATTTTTGCACATTGTACAGCATCGAAACGCGCATAAGGTGATATAGTTGGTTCATCAGTTACACCGTTTTAAGAAGTTGAAAAAATTAGTAAAAGACAAATATTTTGAACTTTGTACTGTTTTCATGCATCCTTAAATATATCACATCATAACTTACGAATCGAAAGTAAAATCGTATCCAGATTTTTATGGTGTTTAATTTCATATATCTGGACGCCACCGAAGAATTCTGAAGGCTACACTTTTTTTCGTTAGTTCTACAGAAATTTTTTTTTAACGTTATGTGCGCTTTCTAACAAACTGAAACATCAAAAAGTTGATCAGTGAGATACTTTTTTGCTGTTCGAGATAGATAGGGGAAGAAAGCGAGGAAGTTGTTCATAATGAGCTGAATCTATTTTTAAAAGCAACCCCACCTCAATAGCCTTAGCCGTTCTCTTGTTTATAGCTGTGAAATGTGTGGCATATTATTGTCATGCGTTCCATGCGCACACTCGCCCTACAAACTCGACAGCTGAGTGTCGTTAGAAGTGTTGGCTGAAGAGAAAAGCGTCCCAATATTTTTGCTGACTATGAAGTTATGTCTGGAAAGGTTAATTCATAAGATAAAGGCTTCCTTTAGTCAGCAGTTTTCTTCGTCACGTGTCCTAAACAGGCTCAGTAGTGAAACCACAGTGTCTCACAGCCGAGTTATTTGTTATATATGGTGACTGATTTCAAAACAAAATTTTGTGTGTGAAATTTTTTTTTTTTTGAGTATTTACTTGCATGGAAGGCAAAACAATAAAAAATTGTAATGTAGGCAGACTATGAGAAAGGGAGTGAAATATTATATTGATCTTATTCCAGCATCTTTCACATACTAATAACGCACTACGGAAGCTTTAGAAGGAACAGGATTTTCCAAACAAACCATTTACGCTAATAAGAAGAAACAGTAACAACCCAGTACATCAAACTAGCATGAAAAATTGAAACAAAGGAAAGACAATAAATAATTCCCGTAGACAAATTTAAGGCAATGAGTCTTCATTTCTACTACTTGTGTGGTAACTATTTTTAAAATTCTAAATTAGAGCAACTACAAAAATAAAACTCTCATACAGTTAGTTTATAAGGTTTTACTACCTTGTCTAGTTTGTTTTCTTGACAAAATATTTACCTGGTTTCAGTGGAACCTCGTTAATACAAACCCTGTTAATACAAAGTTCTCATTAATACAAAGTGATTTTTATTCCCCTTGTAATGGGACAAGAAATTAAATTATATACTTTAATGTTTAATAAAAATTTTGTTCATGTATTAAACCATGCAATATCAAGTTCTCAAGTAAACGAAAGTCATTGTGGTGAAAAGACTATTTGATTTGTGGGGATAAACAGTATGACCAAAATTTTAAAAACTTTTTAAGGTTTTAGTGAACACCTGTTAATACAAACTTCATTATTACAAACAGCCAAAATTTTGGTCCCTTCAGGTTTGTATTAACGAGGTTTGACTGTAATTTAACTTCTTGTCCCATTCCAAGGGGAATAAAAATCACTTTGTATTAATGAGAACTTTGTATTAACAGGGTTTGTATTAACAAGGTTCCACTGTATGTGATAATAATTATTTCTTTATGAAGTGCCCCAGGGGCGTCATTTCAGGTTTTTCTAGGAGGGGGGGGGGGGGGGGCAAGATTTTTTTCGGTGACAATGAACTTGTTGCAATATTTTATTAATTTAGCATGTATAAATTAGTAACTGTAATATTAAACTTCAGTTTTATGTGCTTAAGTTAGCATTATTTAAATGACAAAATACAAAAAAAATTTATACACTTAATATTCTAAATTTATGGGGGAGGGCATTTGCCCCCCCTGCCCCTCCTAAATGACGCCCCTGAGGTGCCCGTTACAATTCATGTAGTGAATTAGTATCAGTGGAGTATGTGAATTGTTTCTTTTTTTAAAGTAATAGAAAATGTAATTAATTGTATATTTTGAAGTGTGATGCTATACAAATTGTAATACCAGCTGGAATAATGAATAATATAATATTTTAAATCTCAAAATTCTGAAGTAGTGCACCTCCCGAACTTTGTAACGCAGCTGGGATCTGGCAACAGTGCGCGCCATAAGCTCTGTACTGCAATCTAAGGTTGGGATGCGATATAGCTCAAGGTAGCCTGCATGCATGAGATAAAGAAGTTGTGTGCAAGGTCGCATCAAATGGTGTGGCGTAGGACGTTTCGTGTAAATTTTTTTTTGGTAAAAATATGCTGACTTTACGTGCTGAAATATCTTAATGTCTTTTATGAAAGAAGGAATAGAAATATGTTTACTAACACATAAATCTTAATGACACATATCAGTATTGTTGGTTAAATATTACAGTTGTTTAATGTACGTACTAAAGCCACTTGTTAAAATAACAAAGCAGAAAAGTTGGTAAGTAGTTTGACTTGTTTCCTAACGTGTCATTTCACTGTTCGTTGGTGATAAACTTGCACATGCAGGTTGACCAACTGATGTATTTTGCTGTAGGCTGTGTGTAGCAGATTTGACTCGATTAAACTTGTTGCAGTTTGCGTCAATGTTTTCAGAAATGTAATTCCTATGTAAATTGAGGACTTACTGTACTTAATAATGGAAAGTACTTTATTTGCTGAGATTTCACTGAATTATTTTTCTTAGTAACATTTGTATACTGTAGTTAAAATACAGCCTATGTGTTTGGTGGTTTCAAATGTTGATAGTCAAGAGAGAGAGTTTTAAATAATCCCTATTATAATGTTTCTTATGGGACCCAAAAATTTCTATGAACTTTATAAATGGAAAACCAGGGAATCATTATACGATGTGGGAGTATTATAACAGGGTTCCACTAGCTTTTAAACATGTAGGCAGGTCCATTTTTTTTTTATTTAAACCAATTATAACACTTGTGTTGAGTAAAATAATTCTGACCTGCGTTAAGCAGGTCCACTGCATATTGGGAGTAACCAGACCTTTATATATTCAGGTTGGTAGACAACATGACCCACTGTGTACTATTGTACTTGTAACGTATCTACCTTCAAAGTGGTGTGGCATGTTTTACAGGGCCGTACAGGGTATCCTTTCATTGACGCAGTGATGACACAGCTCAGGCAAGAAGGATGGATCCACCATTTGGCACGCCATGCAGTGGCTTGCTTTCTTACACGTGGTGACCTGTGGATCTCCTGGGAAGAAGGTCAGAAGGTAAGATATTATCAATACCTCCTGGTTACTCTTCACTGTTGTAAACATCAAAGGTCTCATAGTTTTCACTTGTGTTCAGAAGGGTTGCTTTATGCTTTCTAATTGGTTAAATTTGTTGGTGTACAGTGTTTTTGGCTGTCACTGAGCACAGATGTGAATACATAATGAATGAAAAGACTAACAATTTCCAGATGTCTACTTTTCCATTGTTTCATATTAATATATTTTAAAAAGTTTCTGACTACTGCTGAAAAGTTACACAATAGGCACAGAATATAAGAAAGAAGTTAGGGGAACAAGATTGTGATGTAAATATTTTGTACTTTGTAGTTTCAAAATTTACTGAAAAATTAAATTGAATTAAATTTAAATTTATTACAGGATGTCCAAAAACCTTTATAGAAAGGAAGGAAGATAGTAAGAAAAAAGTACAAAATCTGGAAATGCCAGGGAAATTTGAGATAGTTCTAGAAAATTACTAAAGTTGCATAATTACTAGTTAACTGTTAAGTACAGTATTTCTGCAAATTTTGCTGAAAGTATGCTTTATTTTATTGAACAGTAGAAAAACTTTTAAGTTTGCAAACAACGCAATGAAATCAAGTCCTATTGGATTTTTTTGAATGTGAACTTTCTGCAGCTGAACAAGCCTCACCTGTACTCGTTGTTTAATCATGTAACTTCAAAAAATATTTCCAAATTTCTTGTCATAGAATTGTGATGTGTCTGGCAGACCTCAGGGCAAAATCAATGTTTTTTAAATGATAGAGTACACAAGATTGATAGTGATAAAACAATTTTTATGGAAGTTGTCATTGATATGTGAAAATATTTTGGTAGTTTAGCATCCAATATACTGTGTAATAATTGCAATTTTTGTCTTGTGGTTTAATGCCTCTTAAGGGACTGGAATAAATAATCATCTGAGCTGCCATTGAATGCATTTTTAAATTGAGTAATGAATATATTTTTGGAACTTATGAGAAATGTGAAAATGTGTTTAAGTGAAAAAATTACCAAAATGTGAAAGAGATATATTTATACAGCATGTACAGTTTAAAAATTTTCTGGGAATTTTCTTTTTCTACTGGAAAACTTGTCAAAGCAGAGAAATTTTTTATCCTCGTTTGCTGGACACTGTTGTTACTAAATCAAAAATTATTTTGTTCTAATGCAAAAATTTGTCTCTCTTCTTCCTAACATTGTACTTGTATTATAGTAATCTTAAGGTAGAAGTAAATGTCTAGTATCAACAGGACATCTGGTGTTACACAGGTATTTGAAGAACTTTTGTTGGATGCAGATTGGGCTTTGAATGCTGGCAACTGGATGTGGCTCTCTGCCTCAGCATTTTTCCATCAGTTTTTTCGGGTGTACAGCCCTGTTGCCTTTGGAAAGAAGACTGATAAATTTGGAGAGTATATCATGTAGGTAGTATAGTATAAGTTCAATTCAGTAGACCCTTGTTTTAACTTTCTGATGTGATCCACAAGAAATTACTACAGTAGAGCCCCAATTTAACGAACTCGGGAATAATGAAAACAGTGATTTAACGAAAGGATTTTTAGGAACCTTTAAAAAATAACAAAAAAAAAGTATTAAATAATTAAGTGACTTTGATGAAATGGAATGTTAATTGTAATATAAGTCTGTAAAAATAGTAGCACTGCCTGCAGTATATACTTACTTCTCCGTAGAAAGGCTTAAATCATCTGTCGAGAAACAAAAAAAAATTTGTTAAAATTCATTGAAAACTTTGACCACGGAAGTGATTTTGAGATAAGCAGGCGCAGGTGCAGCCTAGCGTGTGAAGCTGTGTTGCATAACAAGCGTGCGCCTAGGTCCTTATCCCAGCGGCTGGCGCGTGAACGAGCATCTAGGTAGCCAGTCTACACAGCGCGGCGGTGGACAGCGCACAAACTAATTCACAGATAGTGCTTCACATCTCCGTTAGAATGCAGTTATGTCCGGCTTGATTATTTACTCTTGCGTCCCATGATAAACCAGCAAACTTATAAAAAAAATTACGTAATATTATTTATACAGATCTTTTACAACAAATTATTACCGTAAACAAATTTGTTTCTCCAATGCTAAAAAACACTGAAGTGCAAAGTATTTTTAGCTCTAGCAGACCAACGAATTTGTTTCACGAGCATGGTTGTCTACAAGCTACAATGGCCGCTGCCGCCGCACGTATTTAATTATTTTTTTACTGTTGTCTCCCAAACTTTTAATTCAGTTTTCATTGATTTTTTAAAATGGGAATTTCCTGTATTTTGTTGGCGAAGAGGGCGGGAGAGAGACGGAAATATTAACTGCTCGGCGGTGTTAGTCATAACTTCTCACGTGTTGATGGTGTGCGCAAGGGCTGACTAACTCACCGTGCACATGCTTGTCAAGCTTTCCACTGGAAGTTTTTTCGTCAGTTTTTTTCTTTTTACGGCTGTGGCTTACCTGTTGATGGTAAATGTGTTTTGTTATTTTTTGAGCCAATAGACTTTTTTAAAATTATCTTAAATTCCGACGAAACATTTTTGGTGAAGAGGAGGGGGGAGGGGTGAAAAAAATCATGAAGCAGGATTTAACGAAACATCGATTTAGAAACATTTTTGTGTCCTGTGGCATTTCGTTAAATCGGGGTTCTACTGCATTTTATGTGAAGAAAGGTGTTATAAAATGTCAGATATCCCAGTCAAAATTGTGAATCGGGACCAAGATAAGGGAGTGTATTAAGAAAGTAAATTATATAAATGTTATGAATAGGTTATGTCTTTGCTTTTGGAAGAGAGTGTAAAATTACAGAAATAGGTTTTTGTGTGTGTGTTTCAAATAAAAAAACAAATGTTTTTGTGCCCCAATCCTTTTTTTTTTTATTTTAGTTTACAGTATTTGTTAAAAATATTATATACTACAAAATCTTTTGTTGTAATCTTATTATTGGGTAAAGCTACTTCAGTACTACTACTTATCTTCTCCTACTCAAACTGTGGAGGATTCTCATAATGTGGTACCGTATTTGCCGGCATATAGGACGACCCCGCATATAAGACGAGTCATGGTTTTGAAGGTACAAAATCTTGAAAAAATATATTACTAATTTTGAAATTCCCGACAGAAAAATATTTTTTTTCTTTGCCTGAAACATTAAAAACATAGTTTATATATTTTCAATGCATTTATTACCAGCATTTAAACATCATAATAGACACATAAACGAATAACGTTGGCTACTACCGCCCTCCGCGCGCCCAAGAGCCAAGGAAATGCACGGCGGCGGCTGGCGATATCTCCATTTGCCGGCAGGTGTGCGCGACTTGGCAACGTGGGACTGAGGCACGCCGCGCACTACATGGCAACAACAGCTGCTTGCAAGGTCATCACATTCCTGTGCGCTGTTGTCCGCCAGCCTAGCGCTAGACGGCAGACACATGAATGTGTGGTACGCTACCTAGATCCTCGTTTTTTCCGCCCAAGAGAGTTGTGCTTGCGAGACAAAGGATGAAAGAATGCGGACCTAGATCCTCGTTTTCTCCGCCCGAGAGTTGTAGGCTGGCGAGACAAAGTATCTCGGCACGCGCTCGCATCGATCGCCGCTTCGCTGCAAGGAAGTGTCCTTAATTATGAATGACGCTCATCAAAATTTCGTACCGTAAATTTTATTAAAATAAACGGGGCTCTCGTTTTAATTTGAGATGAAAAACGCAATTCCTTGAAACATCATACAACTCCACAGCTTACGGCTTAGCTTTCAAACGATTTTTGGCTACCAAAAATTTTTGCACCCTCATATAAGACGAGTAGCAATTTTTGAGGGCCAAAAATATGTAAAAATTGTCGTCTTATATGCCGGCAAATACGGTATCTTCTTTCCATGTTATGCACATACTGTAAGTTGGAATATAACAATTACAAGTAAAAACCTATGTATTTTGCTTACTCAGAATCTTGTTTTGTTCTCGTTAACGTAAATCTTTCCACAGAGCAGTATTTGAATCTTTTTTCAGTACAACTGTATTGCTTGAACTATTTTGTGGCAGGAAATATATTCCACAGTTGCGCAAGCTGCCTTCTGAGTACATATACGAGCCATGGAGAGCTCCGTTGTCTGTCCAGAAGCAGGCAGGCTGTATTGTGGGAAAAGACTATCCTGATAGGATTGTTATTCATGAAGATGTATATAAGAAGAACATTTCAAGGATGTCTGAAGCATACAAGAAAAACAAGACCGTCACAAGTAATGTATCTGAATGTATTATTTTTACTTCTATGTAGGATTGTGTACTTCTAAAGAGGCATATGACAAATATTGCAATTTGTCGTGCATGTTATATTTTGCGTTAAACCGTTAACTTATTCTTATTATGTTTATATATGAAAAGAACACACTTAAAACTATGCTACTACAATTTCAAAATTTGTAGATCCTAATTTGAATCATGGTTTTGGAGCAACTTAAAAATGGCTTTTTTAGGCTGCTGTAACTATAAAATACCACCCAGATTTGTATGCCACAAATTATAAGCCTGCATTGGCCTTCACTCTATATACTACATATGTACTATCCACAAACAAAATTGTACGGTCACCTATTAAAGTCTCATAGAAAAAAGGCCAATGTATGCCAGTTAAGTGTACCGTGTGTTTTGAGGCAGTGTGGTTCTTATTGAGTGAGGTGCTCTAACAGGGTGGCCACTGACCTGGAAAACAGGGAAAAGTCAGGGAATTTGAAAGTGGTCAGGGAAAACAGGGAATTGTCAGGGAATTTTGTGAGCGGTCAGGAAAAAGTTAAAATATGTTAACATGTATGTACAAGTTAGTCGATTGTGCCAATATCTCACAAAGACGCGTACAAGTAAAATCCCATTACAATTAACTGAGTGGAGAAAATTGGATGGCTCGTAAAAACTATGATTTTGACAACTGATGTGGGTGAGTGATTTTATGGAGCAGTACTGGACTGCAAGAGTAGGTGAAATGGGAGATGCCTAAAAATCAAGTGACCAATGATATTGTCCGGCACGATTCCAACATGAGAAAATCTAAACTGACCGCACCAGGACCAAACCTGGATTGCCTTTGTTGGAAGCTAGTAATCTGATCACTTACTGCCACTGTCTGTAATCTTAACTGTGCTGTGTCTGTAACATGCAGTGGTAAACTTGATTACCATTTACTTTAGCATCAATGGTGGCAGTATTTATAACAAAAGCATACAGAAGTATACATTATGTGATTAAGAATGTTTGCAAAAATTATGAAACACAGAACAAGAAGATGCAATGGTGACACGTTGGGCTTTCATTTGGGAGGACTCAAGCTCAATCTCCGGCCAGCTGATTTTGGTTTTCTATGGTTTCCCGAAATTTCTCCAGTCAAATGCTGGGATGGTTCCTTTAAAAAAACCATGGCCAACTCCTCTCCCAGCTGTTGTCATACCTAGTTGTGTGTCACCGTCTTTAATGACATTGGGCCGCGGTGGTCGAGGGGTCAGACCTCTCGCCTCCCACCAAGGCGATCCGGGTTCGATTCCCGGTGGGGTCGGTCTCTGGATTTTCGCATGTGGGAATTGTGCCAGATGATGCTGTTGGTCGGTAGGGGTGTGCGAAGCTTCGCATTGTCGAAGTCGATTCAAAGATTTTTGTTCCTTCGACTTTGTCTTCGACCAATAAAAATCTTCGAGTTGAAAGTCGGTCAAAGATAACCACTGTTCGCATCAAAACAGACAAAATTATTTATGTGGAGCAGGTAATTTTCCATTTATTCGTCATTAACCCAACAAAACTACGCCAGCGCAACGAAAACAATATCTGTAGCCAGTAAATCAGTAAGTATAGTAAAGTACCATTTATCCAGACTTCCAAACACCGGAATATTCTAAATAATGGACATATTAAAAATATTTCCCTACATTCCTTACGCATCAAACATTTTTTTAGCTCAATACCAATGTAATTTCTGCTTTCCCGCGAATATATATTACGTAAACATAGAACTAAGAATCATAGAACACTGCATACCAGTAGTACTGCAAGTTTTAGAGTAAAATCGGCATTAAAGTGGTCCCGATCACGGTCGTAGAAGTTCCTCTATGGCCGTGGTCCCAATCACAAATGAAAAAAACTTAACGGAGTGTGGTACCTCCATGTTGCTCATTCATCTATGGTGTTGCCAACGATGTTATTGTTTACATTTCCCGTTCTATATAACGCGGCGATTTATTATGACTTTAATTTTAAAACGTAAAGACTGCAGATTCATTTAAATCAGAACTTCTATTTTCGGTAATTTTAGTTTTTCTCATCGGCGATAATGAACAAAGAAATTAACATCTTGTGCAAAGTGGAAATTTGTGGTTGTAAATATGGCTTCTTCTAGCGGTTGGAAGGGAGTAAGCTTAAAATGTTACGTTTCGTAGGCAGGTGTTCATGTTATATTAAATTAAAATTGGTTTTCTTCAGATACGTTGACATTTAAGTATTCCGTAATATAATTTCGAGTTATGGAGGTTATAACCTCATTAAAAGAAATCCTCGTTTATCTTATGCACCCCCTGTTTTGAACCCAAAATATTATATAAAGAAAATTTGCTAGGATACGTGAGTAAATACGGCATATTTAAATATTTTTTCAAATTTTTTTTTTCTGTCTGATATGAAAAAAATTAAATTCTTCGTCTTCGACTTTACTTCGACATTCCTTCGCACAATTCAAGATTCGATTCGACTTCGCTTCTCATTTAAAAACAGACCTTCGCACATGCCTATGGTCGGTGGCTTTTCTCAGGGATTTCCCGTTTCCCCCGCCCTTTCATTCCAGCGCCGCTCCATACTCTCCACGTCACCCCTCACCAGCACTGAAGACCTCAATGTTAAGCGCTGATCAAAATCTCTCTCACTCACTAATGACATTGCTGTTGGTGAAACATATAGCTACTTACTTTGTGTTAAATTGTGAAACATTTAATAGGGTGAATTGGATATTACTGCATATGAGTTTCACACAGATAGTCAAGGAATTTTTTATTAATTGTCAGGGAATTTCATTTCCAGATTTGTGTGGCCACCCTGTCTAATTGTGAGTTGCCACCAAGTCCAGTTTCAAAATCCTTTCATTAGCATTAAAAAATCTTGTTAAATATTCAACTTAAGTTTACTTACTTGAAATCTTGGAACATTTTGAGTATAAAATTTTGATTGCAATACTGTAAAAATTTGATATTTTTATATATTAGTAACAATCCTGCTAATGTTTCCACAAACTAAACAGTTTAAAACTAATTTTGGTAAAAACAGTAAAACTTTCTACCTGTTTCTCTATATGAAAGCATTTGTAGAACAAATTTAGAGAAATTATAAACATGTTCAACTGGCTAAGTAGGCTACCATATTTACCTGAGTATGGGTAGCATATTCTATATTCTGTGCCTATTTCAAGTGCCAAAAATGTGGGGTGCGGCTCTTACACAAGTTTCTCTTTGTAGCTTAGACAAAAAAAAGTTTATGCATGAAGGCAAACTAACTAAAGTTTTTTAAAAGGTATTAACCTTGTAGCATTGCAGGACAAGGTTGTTTTTTTTTTTTATAATGGTTTGGTGAATTAATATCTTACGTAATCTTAATTTTCTAACATAATATTTAAAATTGTAATTTTATTTTCAGTGGTCTCGATCTAAGAAAGGTAGAGTAAAGATGCAGTTACTTGTTTCTAGTATGTTCTAGATAGGGTGTAATGTTTGTTGTTATGGCCAGGTGGCCTTGGTAGGAGGCAGTAGCTTTGTTTTTCTTTTCGTGTTATGGTTTTTTCCGCGGAAGTTTTGGCGCCGTTTGTTTTTAATGTGTAGTTTCTAGTTTTGTCCTAGAGGGTTCTAGATAATGGAGCGAATGACGAGGGTCACGCCACCGAGAACCAGCCAATGAGAGTATGGCGTGTGGTGCCCCTTCGCCCATCGTTCTGGAATGTTTTGCCTGCGCCATGTTTAATCAAAGTTGTGACGTGATCCGGGCAGGATGTGCCCGGGGCTGCTGCCCAAATTACTACATGATGTAGCTTTTGGCTTGGTTTTGTTTAATCGTCTGATGTAATATAGCTATGTTTCTGCTTCTAAGTTTCTGTGAACCTGATCCACCATGCTAAGATTTGAATAGTGTATTCAGTGCAGATGTAAACTACAACCCAATAAACCAGAAGTCTTGGATTACAATGAAGTACAGTACCTATATTATTTCAGGACTAACTTTTTTTTTCTTTTAACATACTTGCCAAATTTTACGGATTGTCCGTAAAATGTACGGAAAGTACATACGTTTTACTGTTTTACGGATAACAACATAATTTTACGGATTTCGGGACATTCAACGACATTTGTGTGTGTACATTAATGCCATTATTTACAAATGAATAGCGGACAAATTTGTTCTGCGCAAGCGTACAAACATGAAACGTGTTTTACGGTGTTGTTTCGCTTTGCTATTGTGTATAAACACTCATAAAATTCGTTTTTACCGTGCTTTCAGCTGTTGGTCAGTGAACACTATAGGAACCAATAACAAAATTCGGTATGTGTTTTGTTCCCGATTTCCTATTGGCGTACCGTATTCGCCCATGTACCCCGCGCACCCATGTAAGCAGCGCACCCCTTTTTTCAATGACAAATTTGGGGAAAAACATTTTTTTCAAAAAATAAATTTTTTGGGATAGAAAAATTTTATTATGGGGCAAAACAATCAAACAAACAAAAATTATGCTCACCTACTATATTTATTTGTATATAGCAGCCACATCTTTAAAATAAATCAATGCCTCATAAATGAGGCGGATGTTAATGCACGGAACTGAGTTTGCCGTACGAGAGGTTGACATGTGCTTTTTTGCTTCCAAGTGGCAAGCGCTGA
>PNEQ01023345.1:22562-37058 GCA_003012365.1 Medauroidea extradentata
ACGAGACGTTTTCAGTGAATAAAAAAGCTTAGCTCTGCATGTATCACTCACAATAAATACAGCTATGTACAAATAGATTCTGTAGATGAAAAGTCGGGAAAAAAATATAAAGCCTTTGGTATAAATAAAAAAAAAGTCTCTAAACTGGTACGTCATCGTCATCATCATTAGGTACCACCGTCGTCATCGCTGCTGTTTCCCATTTTCCGCCAGTCTCTGATACACGACTCCGCAATGCCGTACTTACGGCCTACCGCGCGATTTCCTAACTCTTCTGCTTCTTTTATCACCTTCAGTTTCCCTCCCACTGCAAATGAACGCAATCGTTTTGCCATTTTTATTGCCCGAACTATCAACGTAAACACTACGATAACTGTACGCTAATCAGTAACACGCAGAGAACACTATTAGCTGCACGCGTGAGTTTGTAAGTTATCCGCGATCACTCGTCTAGACATCCACATTCCACCGCCGCACCACCCCCGCAGCGTTGCCAAGCCTCCCTCCCGCACGTGCGCACGAACTTCAAACTTAAATTACCCATGTAAGCCGCGCACCCTCATTTTGGGCATTCTAATTCGGGAAAAAAGGTGTGCGTGGTACATGGGCGAATACGGTATTTTATAGCTAACAGCCAATCCGTGAATTTCTTGTATAGGCTGTTACAAGATGGCGATGTGCGTGTTGTTGGGCATTTTAAACAAGTGTGTTGTTTCTTGTCCAATTCCGTGCTTTTCTGTGTGCTTGGAAGCTGTATTTTTTACTTTGAAACTAAAAATATTTTCCGCTGTTGTAATGAATATGACGTTTAACTACTGTGTGATGCGACAAAATTTTGAAATTAGAAAATGCATCGCGCACGTGTTTTTAACCTTCGCGAACTTGAAAAATTATTTGCTCTTTTTGTGAAGCGTACGTACAATAATAATATTTTATATAACGAACTGTTCATAATTACTAATAGCGTAATTTTTGTGCAGCATTTATTGGTAAATAATGGAAGATGGTATGAAGCACCTAACTGTAACTACTATTTGAGTTTACAGGCCTATGTGGAAATCGCAGAATAAACATGAATTTTCGTAAGTAGGTTTTGAAGGTGCTGTAACTAGAGCTGAATATTGCCTTACAGTATTTCATAACTCAAAACACAATCCAGTTTGGTATTGGGCTATTTCATGCCACAAAACTATTTGAGATTTATATCAAACTTTGTGAAACTATTTATATTTGTAACCGTGCTTACAGGTTGTTTAAAGATGCAAGTGTACATTTTGAATTATAAGAGAATGATGGATTTTCAAAGAATTAAGTGAACAGGAAATTGTTCAAAATATAACTTGGCAAATAATTGTTTTTGCATATTTAGGTCTTGATAAGGCCTACTGTAAAAACAAATAAACTTTTAAAATACTATATATGTTATTATGTGTACAGTTTGTAAGACATAGGGACTGATATAATTTGGCACAAAATTTGCAGCGTGCAGTTTACGCAAAACTGTGACATTCGGGAAAAGTTTTACTGATGGTCATTTTGAAAAGTTGGCAGGTATGTTTTAAATTTCGCCAGTGTCTGAGGCAATCCTAAATTTGGTCTACAGTGTAACATAACCTACAAAAGTACTTCCATTAAATTCCGGAGTACGTGACTACAGATCAAGAGATTGACGCCCCACGGTTTTTGGTATTTGTTTAGATGCTCGCCCCCCGAGCTTGTCCCTTTTGAGGTTATTCCTCATTTGTTCACCTCGGGTCTCACATGTGCTTACCGTAATTTCCGATGCCAGTTTTATAGATGTAAGAAGGGTTTGCAATGTTGTTCTACATACCATGATGTCCTAATAATGTCCTGAGACGGGAAACATAAGGTTATAATAATGTGCCACGTGTTTTGTAAACAGAAACCACAGCTTGCCAGTGCAGAGACTTGAATACACAGCAATGAGACGGTAAATAATATAGACACATTTTACATGCATAAATAATTCTCTGTAAATAATTGAAATGTATTCTTATGTAAAAGTGTAATTGTAACATTATTTCAATTTTTACGGCATCTTAGTTGTTATTTTGAGACCTGAAGGGAAGTTAAGCGCCATTTTTCCAGATCACGTGTTTTGTTTTGAAGAAATGCGTGGGTGTTAGGATGGCAACCCTGCAACAGCAGACAGTCACTCTTCTGCCTCCGCCATCTTACCACTCACTTAACGGGACTTTTTCCCACCCAGACCCCCTAACTCCGGGTATATAAGGGGTGCGCTGGCCCTAGATTTTTCAGAGTTTGCTGGCAGCTCCCTGGACTCCCGACTCTCGGTACACTACACACATACTCTACACCTTCCCACCTTAGGGGCTGGCTTCTTGCAAAGGGAGCCCTCCACTCTACCACGAGGTCGACTTCTTGCATAAGGGAGTCGTTCACCCTCTGTATAATTAGTGATTATAAGACTTGTGTATAAGTGCGTGTAATATTCAAGTGTGACTGTGATACAATATACCACGCTTCCATAAAAATATTCTCTTTTATTTTTTTAAAAATTAATAACACCCCCGAAGTGTTAGAATTACGTGTAAGCGATAGTGAGATTATTGCTCTGCAAGATCCCAGAGATAAGGCCGTCCGCAAACGGCGACACCAAGTTAAGAGACAAGTATTAAGCGCGCACTTAATACCATCACTGCAGAAGATACCAGGTCCTCAACTCTTGTTCGAGGAGTTCTGTAAGGAACAGCACCGCGCACTTAAGTGCCCCATCCACTACAAACAAATCCTGCCCCCTAAGAAATGGCGTACACGCAAGCGTAACCGCCAATCGCTCAGCAGGATTTTTCGTCCCATGGCCCGGAAGCCACCGCCATTACTCAGCCTAATCAAATCTCCGACCCAGTGTACTCCTCCGGCTCACGAGAGGATACAACAACTCAAATCGGAGGCGCGCCAAGAACCGAAGCCTGTGAGCGAGCGCTAGCAACACCTGTTGCGAGAACTGTTCTAAGACACCAGGTGAATGATTTTTATACCTGACCCAATTAAGTGAGGTACTCCGCCCCCTTCTGTGCGGTCCGAGCGTGGCTCCCCCCAGCTCACTCACTGGGGCACGCCTCAGGCCGAACCCAGTCTCTCGAGGGACACAGCCCGCTCTTAGCCAGCGCAGGCTTCACCTCTCCCTCAGGGACCACCTACCATTTACACAAAGGGCTGCGACGAGTCAAGATATGTTCCAGCTTGTAACCTTGCCTTTGAGGCTGTGTTATCGTCGAGCTAGTGTACTGGTCTAGGAGGACTGGTGTGCTACATTTGTTGTACTGAATGGGACACAGGTACAACCATCCTCATTGGTTCTACCTTTCTGTGCAAGTATTATTGTTACTGTAAAAATACAGTAGGCTCACAGTAATCTGGTCAGGCTGGATATGCAAAAAGTAGGATTACATTCAGTGTAGTACTTAATATATTTCAATTAAAAATGCAGTTCAGTGCAAAATGTAATTAAATATCACACTTCATATCTCATGCTGTACAAACAAAATGCAGTTAAACAAAATGTAAAGATGTTATTATATTTACATGTACAAACAAAATACTGAACCCATTTAAAGTAATTGCAGGAATACATTAAACCCTCGATCTATTGATACCGCACGGTGGCAGGTAATTATGTCATATCACCGTTGTCGTTAGTTCCGAGGTAATCAATTTTGACACCCCCAAATATTTTTTTTCCCTTAAAGTTAGCATAGAGCAATTACTGGCATAAAATAAACATGTTTTCCATTGAAATTATATTTTAGTATAATGGTGCCCCATAATCCCCAGTGTGCTGTGACGTGAGTGGCCGCGCAGCGCGCTTGGTCTGATTGTGTAGGATGGGGTACTAGGGTAGAGAGGCTGGCTGACCTTGGCTTGTCTCCCTCTCAGCTCGCTGTGCGTGCATGAAACTCACTCAGACCACAACAGAATGACTCTTTATTATTTTCGTGAAAGTATACTGCAATGATTTAAAACCTTCAGTACAGCCATTGAGTCCATTTGTTTTTATTTTAATTGCACATGAACTGTTACAGTTTATCACCATTATAAGATTTTAAGCTAAACTAATAAAAAATGCTTATAAAAGAAAAAGTCTGTATCTTTTAAACACCAGTACAGTATGTCTATTAGGAACGTGAATTTGGAGCCACTCAAAAGGGCTAAAAACTGACTTTTCAAGGTGCTGTCACTTTAAAATGACTGAAATACTCGTCGCTTTGAGTCTTAGGCCTACAGGAAAAATTGTATAAATGCACAACACACCAGTTTAATGCTCTGCGAATAGAGGCAAAGTTCTCTCGACACGCTGGTCACAGTTGCTCTAATCTTTGCCCTGTTGAGCGAGCATAATCAAAAACCTCGTCAGTCTACATGTAGCACACGGGACTAGTTGAAGGCCGTTTTTATGCTGCAGCATCTGTAGCCACATGCCTCACGTGCCGAGTGATAAATAACACAGCGGAAGTTGTCAAGGTCAAGACGAGCATTATGCCACAAGCTGATGCGAAGCTAGAGAAAAAAAGATGATTTTTATTTTTATGCTTTTTACGGACTGAGTGCTATGCTGGCCTTTTCTTATTTGCTGCACTTTAATGAAGGTGGGGGGAGGGGAAGAAATTTGTCGTCTGTTCATTACCACCCCCCCCCCCCCAAACCCCTGGACACGCCAGACACGGAAATGAAAGATGATGGCTGGGAGAGAGTGAGAGGGGAAAGGCAAACATGTGGCTGTGCTTTGCAGCCAAACAGGATGCTAGTTCCACGTGAACAGCACATGACTATCAGACAGTCGGCAGTTGAGGCGCGCACACATTGTGCTAAACTGGCATGCTGGCTAGGGGTGGGTGGTTGGCAACACTAGTTGAAAACACAGCTGTGAATGTTAAAGAAGAGCAAAGCGTTTGGAAGTGAGAAGTAAGCTACTACAGTATTGGCCAATACCGTTGTTTTGCGCACGTCGGGTGGCTGTGGAGTTCAGATAAGGGCACGTGAAGGAGTGTGACTGAGAGAGACTGCAGGAAGGACGGAGATTGGTGAAGTGAGGGAGGGGTGGTGGAGGAGATAGGCAGAATTAGTCAGCACGTCTCACATGTGTCGGTGTTGTGCGGACGGCCTAACTCACCCGGCGCGCTCTTCAATTATATTCCAGCTAAAGTTTCTAACATTTTTTGACAGTTTTTTTTGTTTCACAGCTGCATATCACTAATTATGAAAACTGCAGTATGTTATTGTTCAATGTATGCAAAATTATTTTTAAATAACATTTTACTGTGATCAATTGCAGTTTGATTACATTAGTTCAATTTGTAAAATGTTTATTTTTCCAGGGTTCCTGGAAATTATGTCGTTAGATCGCCTATGTTGTTTGATCGGGGTTTTACTGTACCCTATAAGCATTTTTCTTCCCAGAGAGCCAGATCACCAAAGGATAGATTATGGCAAGTCTATTATACCATTACTGTGGCTTGGACTTTTATTACAGTACACAAAGATAAACGAAATAAAAAAGAATTTTGCTAGACTTTATTTAATCACGTTTCAAAATGTGTTGCTATAACTTAATTTTTTTACAAATGAAAAGAAAAAGTTTTTACTCTCACAGTATTTGTTACTATTATACATGGTGCAGTAAAACCCTGTGAAGATGTTTGTGATGAGATGGAAAAAATTCTCATTTCCCAGAAATTGTAGTAAAATGTTTAAATAGGTACATATGTGTGTATAGATAATGTGTAAAATTATTAAATTTCTTTATTAGGAAACTTTTTAGATGATTTCACTGTATTGAAATATGTTATGGGTAATTTATTATCTGTATTCTTAAGCAACTAATTTTTTTTTAAACTGTTTATAAAATGGATCATACATTGTTCCAGATAATGAGGAGGTTGGAAAAAGAGCAGCATCGAGTGGTAAACAACCAACTACAAGCCAAAGTATTAAGAGAAAGAAATAAGAAAATATACATACATTTATGCTTTTTCCATTTTACAATTTCCTTAAAGCACCTGATTCAGTATTATAAAACAATTTTTACTTTAAGAGCATGAAAGATACAGAGACAAGTATTTGCTGGTCGTACTTGAACAGAAATGTGTGAGTGAAGAAAGACCTGAACAGTACTATGCAGATGTATGAGTGGGACATTTTGCTAGCCAGGTCAGCTCCTCACTCAGGCAGTGATGGCATACTGCAGTCTGAGAGATAGTGCATCAGTAACTAGTAAAATGAGTAGCTTCTGTACTTTGAAAATAGCACCACCTCAAATGTGTTAAAACTGTCCTACACGAAAGTAACAAATATTATAACATTTCAAATCACATATTTGATGAAGAGCCAATCTTAATAATGGTATGTTGCAAACAGCTGTATCCACTGAACAAACAGCCTCCAGTTAGGTCATGTTGACATCTACTACTAATTCCATGTTACAGAAAAGCCCTATATAGTATAATAACTTATCTACGTGCCACCTATATTTTTATTTATTTTAAAATATTTTAGCTTTAAAATGTTTAATACAGTAAAATCCCATAATAGCGAGCACTGTAATAGCGAGAGCTTTGTTATAACGAGGTCGGTTCAAAGAACCAACACAAAAATCTCAAAAATTGTTTTTTTTATCAGAAGAAACAAGTTCAGCGACATTGCGTGAATCAAGCTTGCTGCGAGTTTCGTGACCATGTGTTCACTTTTTTATCTGTGGTAGCTACACCACCCCCAACTGGCCCCTGTCACCCTCTTTCTGTGTACTGTTAATCGTTCGGCCACTGGAATGGCTCCACACATTCTTCCGCTTGAAAACTCAACCCTCCACCTATCCCAAGCAAGTGTGTTTCTCTCAATAAAATAGTGCCCTTTTACATGCAGCAAGATTCCGTATTTCTGTAGTCATTCAAAGCCTTTTGTGCTTTATAAGTTCAATTTGTGTTTTCAACTTTAGTTTATTAATAACGATTACAATTTTTAATTACAATTTTATTTACAACTTTTTATTACAACTCTGGATTATTACTTTCAATTACGACAATTACTAACTACCTACGTAGCATTTCTGATACTGGGGTTGCGGTGGTAGAGGGGTCAGACCTCACGCCTCCCACCAAGGCGATCCGGGTTCGATTACCAGCGGGGTCAGTCCCCGGATTTTCGCATGTGAGAATCGTGCTGGACGATGCCGCTGGTCAGCGGGTTTTCTCGGGGATCTCCCGTTTCCCCCGCCTATTCATTCTGGCGCTGCTCCATACTCACCTCATGTAATCCTTCACCAGCGCTAAAGACCTCGCTGTTAATCGCTGACCAAAATTTCTCACTCATTTCAAATACTGATTTTTGGCATGATTTTTTACGAGATGAGCAGCGAAAGGAATACTGTATTGGATCTTGCCACCAAATACAGTACGAGATCATCTGCCGCTTGGCAGACGTTTCCGCCATCCATGCGTCCTCTCAGCATTTAACAAGAAGTGTTTAGACTGGGAGAGTAGGCGAGTCATCTTCCTTGTTTTGTGAAGGCGAGTTGCCATTTCCGAGATAACTCATCCCTGTTATAAGTACGTGACTGTAGTTTGTAGTCATACTTACTTTAGTGCAAGTACAGTATACTGAGCATAGGTGGGAGCGGAAACTTTAATATTGTCAGTCCAAAATGAAATGCCAGTGTGTTCATCAGCGACCTGGCGAACCTTAGTTCCAGCCCAGCAGCAGTGACACAAACTTGTGAATGTAGGTGCCAGGCGAAGAGTATAACTGTGCCCTTTTCCTTGAGCAAGGTGATAGCTGTAGATGTGTCAGAGGGAGGGATAAAGTTGCTGCTAGACAGTAGGGAAGATGGCGGTAGGATAATCTGATTGCTGATGAGATGACATCATGCAGATTGCTGGGATCTTACTGGGTTCCTGCCTGCCATGCTTGTGCTCACGTGTTTTCGTCTTGGCTTGCATACAGGCTTGAGACTACAACTAAGTCTCTTTTATTGCATACATCATAAGTGTGTTCCTGTTTACAAAATGAAGCACGTTTGTAGGCCCTACATATTGTGAATAAAATGTCTTACATGACACAATACCATTTCAAACGGCTTCATTGGTTTGAAAGAAACTTGACACGTTGTGGACCGCACGGAAGTCACGTGTGAAAATAATCTGTTACGCAGCTAGTTTTATTTGGTTTGAGATGTAAGTACAATGCAGTGGCAGCCATCATGCCGCGATAAGCTGCAGAGAGTGAGCGACTGATTGTGAGAACACTGCGGTGGTCGAGTTGAGCTGTCAGTTTTGTTCGTTTTGGCAGGCTCAACATGTGTTTTGGGTCTCATTCTAAAGATTACATGCTAACTTGCTCAAGTTAACTATTATTTAAATAACACAATTTTTCCCCCTGTTAAATAGGTTTTAACACAATTTTAATGCAATTTTTCAGAGATTTTTTGGGTTTTGGACATCAAAATTGACCTAATTTGGTAACAGCAAGAATACTGCTGCAGCAAGGTCGGAACCCGAAATCGTAACACTTCGTTATAACAGGACTCTACTGTATACCTGCACTTCATAGTAAGATGTTTTACAAATAAAATATTACCTCAAAAAGGTGTATTGTGACGCCCTTTCCACAATAAAAAATTGTTTTAAACGTCATTCATGTAACATTTTTCAACAATAGCGGTGAGTCTGTTGCTCATCGTTTCTCACAGAAAAAATAGGTGGTTTAGTACAAAATCAGTGAATTGATTTGTATCATTCAGGCATCTATTGTACATAGCATAGTGGCAAAAATGTAATATTTTCAGTGATTGTGTGTTCATTTTTATCTTGCTTGAAAATCCTGTGTTTCATTATAAATACTTGCATACATTTACTGTAACATTTTAATGTGTTGCAGACAATGCTACATAATGTTGTTATAAAACATAGTGCCTTGTAATTTTCAGCAACTTTTTTGCAATTATGTTTTACCGAAGACATCTGCCAGATGATTTTATTACTGTATTTTATTGCCTTGTTTCACAAAACATGTTTTTGAAAGCTAAGCTGACTTCAATGCTTACAAGAAGTTACCCTCCATTCTTATTTTTTTTTAAATGACAGTAAATCATACCTGCATTTCGTGGTTACATTTTTTAATATGAAGGTATCTGCCTATCAGTTGATTTTTCTGTGAAACACTACAGAAAAAGGACTAAGAATTTTCAGAAATCACTTAGTACTGAACGTTATAATTTTTTTAAGACCGGGGTGGGTTGCATATTTGTTTCTAAGGTATGGTTTTTTGTCAAAATATGTCTTATGATAAATTATTATTTTTTCAAAGTAATGGTTTTTGCATACCAGATGCATAAAAAGTGACTATTAGTAAAAATGCATTGTTAGCATATTTTTTTAGACATTCATGTAACTGGCTGTAAATTAAGATCTCTGTTAGTAAGTTTTTTTCCTCTCCTTTATAAATAATTAGGTTAGCTTCAAATGTTCCATGATAATATTAAGACTCCTTGCACTGTTTCTTACCTTGCAACCTACTGTATTTTTTTTTATCAGAATACATAGTTTATTTGTATCTTAACATGTACACAGTATGTACAAAAGTTTTATAAGACTAATGTTATTTAACCATATATTTTATTATTCTAAATACTGTAGTTCCAGTTTTCAACATTTTAAATACTGTACAAATAATTTTATTTTGTATTACATATAATCAAATCCATGTTTTATACTGTAATGCCAAGTTCATGATTGCAAATAACGTAAATAAATCATCCTTAGTTTTGTTTATCGGTGTTGCTTTCTTATCCTGCCCTGTGACTTTTTTATAAAAAAAAATTAATGAATATGTTGGTTCACAAACCCAAGAATGCAAGAATATTGTCTGAATAATATATTTGTTACGCCTTTATTTGTTGCTGTGCATTGTTTGCCATGTCTAAATAAAATATTTTACAATTTTAAATTGCTGTATTTAATAGGGATGGGCGGTACTTAATATAACAGTTAAAGTAACACTGTTACGTGGCCGTAACAGTTACTCATAGAGACAAGTGTTTTTTGGGACTCGTGAAATCGCGAAGTTTTTGCGAAATTTGTCACTTCTGTTTGAAATCTCGAAATTATTTTTGACGTGTTCCGTAGTAAATTACGACTGATCAAGATATTGAATATATGAATCGAGAAAATCGATTTTCCGGCTGCGGCGGCGAGTTTCGAGAGTATCGAAAGAGACATGAAAATGGCGGTTGTTTAGGCTAAAAATGATGCAATGTGTTTATTTAACCTTGTTTTACGTGATTTCTGTTTACCTTTGTTTGAAATTTGTAGTGATAAAATAAATATTATATCGTTTAATACAGCAACATTAATTGCGAACAAAGAAATTTACGTTTGTAATGATGATGTGACGCATAATCTGCCACACTGGGTGTCTCGGAAAATGACGTAGCAAATTTTATTCACGGATCGCGTAAAATGATGGGAACGAATGAAATAATTCTGCATCAATTTTCCGTTGACAAAAATGAGTGAAAACAAAAATTTAAAATAAAATTGTTGCGTCTTAAAAAGAACATTTAGAGCGAAACACGAATGAACAAATTCAAGGTATGTAGGTTATGCTGTTCAAAGTATTTCATTCTTTATGGCGTTTTTGTAACTTCAAGTAATACAGACGCAGCCGTAAAATATTACGTACATAAATTTATCTCGCAGTTTAAATAAATAAATTGTTAGGCATAATGGAAAACATAGGTTCAACATAACCTAATATTAAGCACTGAATTTTCTGGACTGTTTTTAGATTCTGTCTGATTTTACTTGAGAAAAATAATACCGATAATAGCTTATTCTGCGACTGATGTTAGTTTATAAAACAGTATCTCCTATTCATATGTATTGGTGTGTTTCATATGCCTAATCTAACCGTCAAATGTAACAAATGGGTAGATTTTCAACCACTCAGTTAACATATTTGTGTAAAGAAAGTTATTTTATTTAAATGTTTAACTGAAAGTACAATACTTAGCACACATTCATTAGGTACCTCCAAAATATTTTGCCGACGTTTAAAAAATTGACGAAATGAGATGAAAAATAACGAAAAATCCAACGAAATCACCTTGTCAAAGTTGACGAAATCTTGAAAATATTTTCAACGAAAACAATTGTCTCTAGTTACTCATATAACAGGTTACAGTACAGACACGGTTATATAAATAACAGGATATCCGTAACAAACTGTTGACAAATCAGAAATATCTTGTGTTTACGAACTGTGATAACACCGAGTCAGATGAGTAACAGTGTTCCCGGATGAAGGCATATGTCTACACGGTAACAAGCTGTTCCACCACGCAAAATTTCTGGAACTGCGTGGGACGGAACAGCCTGTTACTTCATTGAAATTGTATCCGTGCTTCAGAGCGATGACAGCCTTATCGTAGTTATCTGTCAACTAGTCACTTCTTGTCGTTTCTGTTCTGCTTCGCACGCAAGATTTCACTGTTCTCTAGTTACGAGGTAGTATCGTATGTCAGGTATATACTATATTTTTCGTTCACTTTCAGGTGGAAGGCGAATTTAAAAGAGATGTATGTATGTATTATTCCATTGAACTATATTAAGTACATAACAGTACAGTAGCATAGGAATTCGTCAAATTTACAGCAATTAAAACCCTATGTACAAGAAATATATACAAACCCTCATTGAATATACAGTATAAGTACACCAAGTGATATACAAGTCCAACATCAAGGAGAATAATAATTATAAGAATTGTTTCGTGTTATTACATGTAACCGTTTTGCTACAAGTAAAAGACTGATAACGAGCTATTTGTAGTCGTATTTTTCATTAACAGACCAGTCGTGATTGTATGTAGGCTACATAAGTTCTAAATAATAATTGCAACAGAAGTTTAAATACATAGTTGGTAAAAGGAAACCACAACAGTTAAATGAGGACGCAGTAACAACCTTCTCAATTGTAACTGTTATTTAAAATGTTCAAAGTCACCAGTCAGTAAAAATAACAGCAAGTGTTTAGCGAGGATGCGTGTCACTATCAAACGACATGTATTCAGAAGAGCACCAACAACTGATGATTCCTTTGCTTTGGAAGTGAACTCGTATGAAACATGACAAGTGCCAGAAACCATATGAAAAAGGTTTATCTTAAATACTGTGGATTTCCACAACTGTTGTTAAATATACGTAACAGCGAGTGCCTTTCTGAAATAGTGTGTGACCAGCAATCTCTTGCAAATATAGTGCCGAGTAAATATATTTGCTGTAATTGACAATAAATGTTGTGAAATCTATAAGCAAGTATATAAGTAAGTAAAAAAAAATCATCACAAACAATTCAGTGCAGTAAATTTGGGTACATTTGCTCACTTGAGCAAGTACCCCAGGTTAAAAGGTACCCGAATCTAAGTACAGTTGAAAAGGAGGCTGTTTGCTCAGCACGATCATCTTCTGCCAAACATATTGCATTGCTGAAGTCATGGGAGCCTTATCTTCGACAACCAACACAAGGATTGTTGTTCTAAAAACAAACTCTGTGATTATTTAACATTTTTTCAGTTTTTTTCCACACCTGCATATCACCAATCAATGATAACTGCAGTATGCTATTGTTTAACGTATGCAAAATTATTTTTAAATAGTGGATTCTCTATGTAATGGATTGAAATACCTGCATCCATGGAACACATTCTGTGACCAATTAATTTATTTTACAGCATTTTATGACCACATCTATTGAAATCCCTCATGTATTGAAATTTTTTGTCAGTCCCATGAGAAACGGTGGATAGAGGATACACTGTAACATTTTACTGTGATCTATTGCACTTTTCTTAGCTTTGACCAACTTTTAAAATTTTTATTTTTCCAGGGTTCCTGGACATAATTATCCTCAGTGGAAATTTCAGATGACGTGTGCTCTTAAAGCAAAGGGGCTTTACGGTATTGCGGTTGGAAAAATGAAGAAACCAGATGAGGAAAAACTGGCTGAGAAGTGGACAATGAACGATGCAAATGCAATGTTTGTGTTGACATCGGCCATGGAATTTGCCCAAATTATGCTTGTGGAAAGTTGAAAAACGTCCTATCAGATCTTTGAAAAACTTGACTCTGTATATCAGCAAAAATCCTAAATGAGTCGTATGGCACTTTTGGAATGCTTTTATAAATTGAAAATGGATGCCAGTGAAAGTGTAGTTCGCTACATTTCAAAGGTAGAGAATCTGGCTATAGACAATGACACCTGCTGTGTGATAATTTTCACGGTGAATCCTACCCCATGTATCTACTGTTACAGTGTAACCTAAAGAGATGTAACTTTTTACAGTTAGTGATAATGAGATGTTTGCAGGAACTTGAATTTTGTCTTCAATTCTTGTCAGGCTGTTTATCTTCAAAATACAAATATTTCTTGTCACCACCATGACTTGTTTTTACCAGAGGTGTTATTTCATTGTTTTATACGTTAAGAAATTTTTATTGAGCAATGCTTTTATTTTCTCATCTCATTCGAAGGGGATAGAAAACAACATTCAGCTTTGTTTTAATTATAACTTTGTATTAAAGAGATTTACACTAATGAGAAATCACTGTATTTCGTGGCTTAACTGGGCATTAGTTATGTGGTAATCATCTCATTTAAGGGTAAATATAACAAACATCTCAGGCCCAGGCGACATCACATGATGCCTGAACGAGTTTTGGGAGAGTACTTTCCTGAAAACAGAATTTCAGTAGTGGCCATATGGTTCAGTGGATTTCTTTTCATTTGTGTTTGTGCAAGTTAGTTACCAACTGACACCCATGTGTTTTAGTGGACTATGTTTGAGCGAGAAGACTAGCCTGAGTGGCGAATAACATGTTACAGTCGAAAACTTTGAAAAAAAATGTGTGCAATGAACTCTCGTCAATCCAATGGGCCGTATTAATAAAAAGAAGTAAAAGCGTAAAAGGTAAAAGTAGCAAGGAAAAGGTTTTGCTCAAAGTAAAAGGTATGAGCAAAAGCAAATCCTTCAATCCGTATTAATAATTATTACCTTTTACTCGCAAGGAAATGCTTCTGCCAAAGAGTAAATGGTCTACACTGTTGCACCGGGGTCTCAACAATTACGTTCCTACCTAAGCTGCCACCCCTGGTGCGGTCGAGCCCTTCCTGCGCTCGTCCTGCTTGGCTGACCATTGTTGCCTGCTAGCCATTGTTGACACCGCCTCGGTGGGTAGTGCCCGGGGTACGACAATGAGGTGGACTGCTAGGTCTATTTCAATGAGTTCATTTGGCCACCTACTGAGGGTCTCAACAATGAGTGGGGTAGAGGTGGGATGGTGGGGTCGTTGGTGAGACTCTTCCCACCGATCAAAATCGGGGAAGGCCCATCTCCTATGAGCCTCTGCCTGCTCCCGCTGCTCTCTACGTTGCCGGGCTGCTGCGTCACGTTCCTGCTGCCTGG
>PNEQ01023346.1:0-36960 GCA_003012365.1 Medauroidea extradentata
AATTCGATTTCTCAATACTGTGCAGGGGTGATATGTGTTTTTTTAGTGAATGGTCGATTTTAATTCAACTGAACGGGCTAGCGATGTGATTTACACTTCAGTTGGATACTTATACAAATGTCTAAGATGTAAATTTAAAATATTTCGAAATTCGACACCCAAAAGGGTGAAAAAACACAAAATTTGTTTTCCATCAACCAACGATATCTATCTAACCAGTAGCGATATTGAGGTGCTGTTCGCGTCAGAGAGATGCTTACGTAAATATTAAAAAAAAAAAAATGTATTTTTTTTTATTTGTAAGAAACGTAATTATTAAGAATAAAACTTAGTTGGTCAATAATCAAGGCAGACGATCCGAAAAGCAGGAACGAACAGCGAGAAACAACCTATACAGGAGTTTCACTCTACAGTAACCTATCGCGACGTGGTGTTGTACAACCTCTATGAGCCCAGGACACAGATATTTTATTTATTTTTTTAATAAAATTTTATTTTCATGAATTATTTCGACGTTACGTGACGTAGTTGTTTATTACTCAGGTCTAAATTCCGGGAGGTTCTGGGGTCGAATTCCGTTAAAAGCTGCGTGCGAACGTTCAATTCTGACACACAAAAACTACAAGGTAGATAAGAATTAGTGCAATTTAAATGTAGTCTTTAAAAGAGGTAAAATTGCAGTTCGCTTTCCACTTAGGTTCCTCTACAATATCAGCTGACATATCGTCGGTATACTGCCAAAAGTGATTAAGTCATAAATGCTATTTCGTTTATAAACAGTATTAAATTGTAGATATTAACACAAATTTGGTATGTTACTATACTGTGACACAACAGTACGAAACGACGAATAGACTTTAAACTTGAGCAACTGTTCGTGAACAACATATACATATTCCTAACATATTTTATAATTTTATCTCATTTTGACTTTGTCTTTTTCGGCAGTAAACCCACGATATATCATCTCACTAATCTCAGGTTTGGGGCACCAAATACGTTTCCGCGAAACCTTTACCCTTTGAAACTTTGTAATGTCAATAAAGTTAAAGTGAATATTTCGAAAATATATAATTGAGGCCACCGACACCAATGGTTGTGCACAGGGTAAACACATGTTTCTCATTCGAATACCCTCTTACCTTAGGTGTCTGTAATTACCCCACAACGTCAAATAGGCAGGGTTATAAATAAGGCTCAGGAGTAGTCGCTGTTAGTGGCATGGACAAACTTAAGACTGTTTTTCGCGTGGACAGCTATAGCTACTTATCCTGCTGCAGAATTAGTTCAACTAGCAGCTTGGACATTCTAACACTTGATGACTGAAGTACCAATCTGGTGTGCAAAGAGGTTTTTAAATTAAAGTAAATATTATCAGTTACGAATAATACTCGCGAGCAAAGCCGCGGGGGACTGCTAGTATATATATATATATATATATATATATATATATATATATATATATATATATATATATATATATATATATAAACTGTATTCCCTTTGTTTTATATTGTTTTCTGGATAGTGAATAATAGTGCCGTCATTTACGTACCCAATATTTGAATAGCCCGCCAAATAAATGCTAGTTGAAGTAGTTCTTAGATTAACAACTAGAATGCGCGAAAGTTCTAGCAAATTGGCGCACCGATATATGGCAGCACTGATGCGGACTTGTGCGGATATGTAAATTCGAGTGTCCCGTCTCTCATGTCTCAATGTCTCATTTTTGCCATACGGCAGCCATCTTGTTTTAACACCATCCAGGGCGCAAGGCGCAGTTGTCGCAAGCTGTACTCGGTCAAAGATATTAGCATAATATGCTAGATGCCGATCTAGTGAAACCTTTTTGTCTATGTGTTAATGTGTTTACTTTTCTTGTGAAGATGCCACGAAAGAAAACTGAGAGTCACATTCCGGATAAGGTCAGTGTACTCGAATTAGGATTAGATTTACTGTACGTACATTCAAATCTATTAAATTCGTTAACATTGCCAGTCAGATGTAGTCGTATTGCTAAGGTGAATAAAAATGTGTGAAGGTTCTATCGCAGGATATTCAAACGGGAATTTCCCAATTAAAATTTCAAAAGGCCAAGAACAGATACTTGCTGAACTTGCGATAAGTTAACAGCCGAAATTCAGTCTGCAGTTGGAGTAGCAAGATTCCCCTTACTTCGTAAGCGAGAACTACGCCAAATAAAGGTTGAAAATGTCTTCCTCGATTCTGCAGTCTCAATATCCTTCAAGTTCAGTGACAACTTTGGCCATAGATTGTTCCATTTAGCACTACTTGTATTTTATTAGGTAACTATTTTTAATAGTTATAATTTATTTTATGCTCTGGTTTCAGAGTATATGGCAAAGTGCCCGTTATCAGTTATCTTTACTACTTCTGTTTGAATTTTTTTGTAATACTTTAATTAACGTGTTAATGGCCAAAATAAATCATTATATTCTAAAGCAACAATTTTTTGTACATCCTGATGTTACTGTCAGTCAAGACTTATGCTAATCTTTCTTTATTCATATAAATCCTAACTTAAAGACTTAATTTTTATGAATTAATTTTATTCAAAGATGGCCACTTATTTCATTGTATAAATATTACTCTATAGAGTATTATTGTTACACTCGGCGATTCGACCTATCGAATAGTTAAGTGAAGCAAACACGTATTTTATTTGTGGACAAGTATATCTTGATGATATCTTTGGTCTTCTTCCTTCTTCTCCGAAACAGCAATCATGGTTGACCGTTGAAAATTCTTGGTGCTGAGTTAATTTGATTTTTCTTATGTCTATTTAAGACATCCGCCGTCGGGTGAGTGTTTAATTTATGCCCCATGTGGGTTTCTTTGTGGGCAATATATTATTTCCGGCTTTCCCTTTTAATTTGTATTTGGTAACCAATAAGCAAGATTTGTTATATATTTAGTTGGAATTAATGCACTGTAATATTTACTATGATTTATTTTGTCATACAATTTGTATAATATTAAACAATTTCATTTAGTTACCACAGGACGTTTCTAACCTCTTGCACGCCCTAAGAAACGATGCAATGAACGCCCGCACCATCTTCGCTCAGATAAATCCGATGGGTGCTGAAAGTGAACTTTTCAGTCCGAATTCTACAGTCAAGTCCACCTCGACTACTGGACTGGAATATTTCACTTCTCAACAATTTCAGTTCAGTCCGGGTTTGTTTGTAGTAATAGGTTGAATACGAAATGAAATTTACCTACAAACGGTATATGAGCCTCTAATGACGTCTGTGAAGACGAGACGTTAAGGGGCCTCCCTAGATAGGCTGAGTTTGTGTGTGAGAGGCAGGAGCGGTAAGAGTTCCACTAACCGACCGCGCAAGCCACTCAGCTGCTATGCAGTGTTTTACTGTTATTCTTTTTACTGTGAGACTTTAAGTTGTGACCACAATATTTTATTTGTGGGTAGCATAGTACAAAGTTTGGTGCATGTTTCTATAGTTTTTTTTTTCGAATCAGTTATTTTTCCATATACGTCAATATGGAAAACCCATTTTTTTGCCATTTTGAGGGACCCTAAAATTATGATTCTAATTAACGAGATGAAATTTTAAAACTACAGTGACATAGTTTGAAGGGTTTGTTCTTTTCGTTGACATACAACAATAATACACGTTAAATAGTTTCGTAAAAAAATATATTCGTAACTCGCCACAACGCTTCTGAACCGGAGGTAGGGAGGCCCCTTAAGCTGACTTACCTTAAAAGCACGTTGAGCTGTCTTCAAACAGACGTTTATCTGCCGAAACTCTTCTCACAGTTCGGCTATCTGAGAAGACACCACCACGTTAAACTGATTGGTTTTATTTATAAAGTAAAGCCCAGTTTACATCGAAAAAATAACATTAACAATGTTATTACAAAATGCTAGTTACAAAAATGTTATCAACAAAGTCTAAGCTATTGTAAACAATTTTATAATAATGTTTATAGCAAATGTGTCATTAACATTGCTGGAAACACCAATGTTACTAACAAAGTTGTAAGACTGATGAACGAAAGTTAAAAGCAATTTTGATTACAAAAATGCTTATAAAATTCCTGATAACATTTCTAGTAGCATTTGTTACCAACATCCTTTGTTATATAATGGTTCGGGAAAATAAAGTTATTAATAGTGTTGTAACAAAGTCACTAACATGTTTCTAAAATCCTTAACTCTTTTTGCTGGCAAATGTTTTTAACAAAATGATGGTAACAAATGTTATTAACATTTTTTAAAAAATAATAACAAAGTTGATAAAAAATTTTGGCAACAATGTTGATAACAAGATGTTTTCAACAATAATTTTCAAACATTTTTACAACATTGTTTAATAACGTTGTTGAAAACACGTGTTATTATCAATGTTATCGTAGGTGTAAACAATACTTTAGATTCACGAGGAGTTGCTATCATATATAGACCTAATTCCTTGCATCATTTGGAACAAAATAAACGTATGCAAGTGAATTGCATTCCTGTTATTTTCAGGGTAATTTGAACCATTTGAAACATGACGAATAAATTGCAAAAGTAAACCAGTGATGTTTTATTGCTCTGTATTAATTGTATTCGAGTACCAACAAACACAGGTTAACTACAACAGTAAAAGCGTCCCTGTACTGTCCAGACTGTTTTCGCCAGTCTGTGTGAAATTTGCCCCATCAGAAAATTAGACGAAGCAGTACACTAGCCGATTTTCATTTAACAATGGATTCATGTACGTGTGATGTCATCTGCTCTAAGTTATGTAAGGAATAAGCCATGCGTTGCAATAAGCTGAAGCCTCTTTAACCATCCTGTATGCGTTATAAAGTAGATTAATGGGTGGTGTTTCCATGATGTTTTCAATGGGAAGTGTATGACAAACTGAAGTGCTTTACAGGATATACGCCATTTCTAGCGAAAACTGCTGTGTCGCAGAAAGCCAACAGGTGCATTAAAGGCATAGACACGACAAAATTAAGAAAAAAACCAAGAAATATACCAAGAAAACCAGAACTGGCTATAGACAAAAATATATTAATACCTAATTTCGACATAGTAATATTGTCGGTACATAATGCAAAAAAAAAAAAAAAATGAAAACGAAAAAACTAAACCCAAAACCGTTAAGGACCAAGCAAAAATGGCGAAAATGATGGCCAAAGACAACGAACTCAACAGAAATAAATTATATAAAACAGCAACATAAACAGCTGTATAGAACACGGCGAATATAACACGGACGATAATATTAGGCTCCTTTCGACAATACATGTGACGTTTTGGGAACTGGTATCTGTTACCGTCCCCAGACACATGGCCAATCTGAGGAACTCCAGCAGACTGGCTGACGTCAACACAGATTGCAAACCACACCGACAACCACTTGCGTGCCAATTCATAGATACACAGTGATCGGCAATGAATACACCAACATTGAATGTCTATAGAGTACTTAAAACCAAACAGCCTACAACCTTGGTCGACAAGTTAAATTAAACATGCAAAAATAATTTTTTTCATTTGGGCAAGCTATGGTTGTTTCCTCGGTTACAAGAGACAGCGGGGAGCTCCTTTTACCAGCAAGATAGAGCGTCACACTACTAGCACATTGTTTTTCGAGGATACATGTGAGTACGGATAGGAAATTTCGCGATAATATTTTTGCAGCACTTTGCTTCAGTGCCTTACTTGCGCACCTACATCTCGGCTTTGTGGTCAGTGATTGGATGCCGTAACACCCAGCGTCTTGAGGTTAAACCCGCAAATCACAGACTAATGTGTCGCAGTTATCCGTATACTGATTGATAAAGTCAAATGAATAACAACTCTGCACAAAAGACTCTTGTTAATAGCCATGAAGCAGGTGTTCACGCAAGACACTGAAACATGAGGCAAAAATCTTTTCCCCAAAAATTCCCGTCCTTATGAATGAGACCTTGCAGCATCACTGGATTGGCCACCGAGCAGCTGGTGACCTATACCTCTTCATTAGAGATGATGGTTTATCGCGGGAAAACTTGACTGTTTGCTGGGTTTTAACGTACGTTCAGCTTATCAGAAGATTACTGGCTTTCGCTTGTACTTGGAGCTGTTGCCCTATTTGACTGAGCTAATAAGAATCTCGCTACTGTAATATTTGATGCCTGTTATTGGTCTGTAGACAGCTACGTTGTGTCAGAAGTATACCACTGGTTGCAAGAAACCACAGCGTTTTCAAGGCTATGTTGGCCCAAAACATTTTCGCGATATATCATCATCTCTACTCTTCATCATTGGCCTCCCAGAAACCTTGACCCTTGCGATTTTTTTTCTGTGGGGTATATAAAAGATAATGTGTTCCGACCATCACTGCCGGCTGCCACTGCAAACCTCAAAAGGATAATTACGGACACCATCCAAACCGTAACACCGGACATGCTGACAAGAGTGAGGAACGAGAGAGTTTACGTATTGCGTAGGTATGGGTCGCGCTGAGCGTGGTGGTCACATATCTATGAAGAAGTGATAAAGAAACTTCATTGTTCCACGGTTCATTTGACAGGCCAGCCAAGGTTGTGCGTTGTTTGGTTTTGGTAATATAGTCACTGGAAGATGAGGAATTATTTTATGATAAACCCATATTTCCCAGCTTAGTGCCCAATATTATTTTAATCGTCTCGGCATTATTTGCAATGAGGCAAAGAACTTTAAACATTATTAGTGTTGGGAAAATTTCGCGAATTCAATTACCTGTATGCTAAAATCAAATATCCTATGCATACTCAAGCCCCGACCATTTGTCCACGAGCTGCTGCTCAGTGCAACAGCAGACAATTAACATATAGACGGGCTTTAGTAGGCATATGACAATGCGGGTCATTGATTTCGCGAAAAATTCCCATACTTAACAGGGGCCACCTGTATACTGCCAATATTCCTCGAATTAGTAGTGTGTTGATTTCAGCCATGTATATCTTCTTTGGTTTGTTTCATCGTTTGTTTAATTGATATTTAGTGCTTATTATTTTGTGTACCTGTGAGTTTTGTGCGACTCTGCAACATTTCCTGGCAATGTCGTTTATCCAACAAAAAACTTCAGTTTGTCAGAAGAAAGGCTGTTAATAGTCAATATAGCTTTATTAAAATTATTCCTTTTATATGCGATATCAGACTTTCACAGTTTAAAAGACAACGCAAATTGAGTAAATTTTTAAAATTATTATATCTGTTAAAACTTCTGAAAGCTTTTCGATCACGTCACAATCGTTATAAAACACAAGGAAGTTGTTGGTTCACATATATTTTTTATGTATATTAATATAAACCTGACTGAAACGGAATTCGGGCCTATGGTTTCATAATGTCAGAGCTTAAAGATCGCATTTTTAAGACATCGCGAAATCAAGGAGCACGAAAGAATTTTCCTCCCAAATCCAAGTGATTTTCTACGAAATGAGGTCATAAGAAAAAGATGGAAAATACACAATTATATTCTATAAAGGAATTAATTTTATGCATGGGATAAATGCCGTTAATACATATTTTAAATTGTCTATGCATTACTATGTGTAATCATATAAGGTTTAAAATTAACAAATCAATGGAAGTCTCTTTAACTTACTGTGAACTTCTGGGAAGTATTCTTAATCGTATGTAGTGGTTCAATCCTTAATGAGATTCTCGTGTACACTTATTTTTAAGCATTTGCTACAATTTTCATAACTATTGACGCTTTTACAAAGTTAATATTGACATATTTATTTATCTATGGTATACTAGTTTTATAACTTGTACGATTTTATACAGTTAAGTCTGCGATTCCAGGGATTGAAATTATTTACTTTGTTGATAAGAAGATATGTTTGAGAGGCGCATGAAAGTCGTATTATCAAAGCAGAAATGTTATTGTGTTGTACATTTAAATCCATTAAGGCTTTTTCTCGGTTGCAGATCGACATCTTGAGAAGTTCTTTCTTACTCTCCATGGCCAGTTTGCCTAAGTGTTTGGAAAGTGAAACGGTTGCCATGGAAGAAGTTGACGGATTCCAATAACAGCAAAAGTGAAGAAACATTCCGTGAAAAACTGAATGCTGCAACAATGGCCGTTAACGATTCGACGAAACTTGACCTGCATTGATAAAGACAAATTTTCTTTCTGCAGAGAAATAACCCACTTTTTAAGAGTAAAATGCAGTTCCAATGATTGTTTTAATGTAAACTATTCATGGCTATACTTAAAAAAACTATTAGAAACAATCATATTTTATGTATTGCAAATTAATAGTCTGGCACCTACGTATGTGTATGTAACATATAAGATCATAGCAGTTCTAGATTATTTCTAAGTAAAGAAATTTGACTTGCACTGCCTGTCTATGTTGTTTTCCCCTCCCCATACCTTCCCCAAATATTTCCCTCAAAAATATACGAAAAATCAACTTTCTCAGTGCCCAAAACACGCATTCCTGACAGTCATCTCAAAGATGCTAGATTAGTCTACGAATTTTTTTTCAGCTTATTGAGGCCGTCATTGATCATCAATATTATGAATCAATCTATATTTTCAAAAAATTTATACTGGTATTTATTTCAATGTAAAACTTAAAATTTTTATTAAATTTTACATATTATTTTTATTTTATTAGTATAAGTTTTTATTCCCAAATTTAGATTATATTATACCTTATTATTTAAATACAATTGGTTTTAAACTTGCTACAGTTAATACAGTTTTCAGTTAACTGTGTGCTTCCATTACTTTCATCCCTCTGTCGTTCGTTACTGCTTTTCAACTATCGTAGTTACAATTTATTAAAACACCATAGAAGTGCTGAAAGCGTAAATATATTTTTCTTTCGTAGAATTATTGTAATCCGCAAGTACCATCTGGGCATTTTAATATAAGTATATTTTAAGTAGTTTTATCAGATTAATTCCCGTATGGATAATAATAATATCCTCACAGTTACGATTTCTTCAACATCACTTATTTATACAATAATTACCCAAACATAAAATAAAATAACTCATACTTCCTGCGTTTCAAAAACATTACAAGTTACAATTATTCAATTTCTAAGAAACTACTTGACCGTGTTTAGAGCCAACGTAGGGAAGCAGGCGTAAGGATCAAACATCTAAATAAAAATATTTTTACTAAGTGAGAGGTTAATTTTACAACTAACCACAACATTTTGCACAATTCTTATACAAATAATATCTTTTTTTAAGCAAATACTCGTCCTAGCCAATGGGCAATCGTGTAAATAGCAAACTTATGAAAGCCAAAACCTGAATGTAAAATCGAAACTATTACTTGCTGCCACGTCAACTTCAACTTAACAATTCACAGAAATATTTAACGGATGTGGAAACCTTTTATGGCGTGCAAACATATAAAACGTGGGGGGACAATAACTTATCCGTCTTATACCCATGGGCGTAATCTGAGCATTTTGATTGGGGTGGCAAGGATTACCAGGTATAAAAGTCTGAAAAAAAAGAGGGTGGTTGGATATCGGACAGCTTCCATCAAAATTATGAATAAACTTTTATTTTAATTATTTTGTATAATTAGCTATATTAAAAAAACAGACTTATAGAAAATGCACAAGTAAAATTGTAATCCTAAGCTAAGAAAGAATATTTTATGTTCTCTATCAACAAAATTTTGGGGTGGCAACTGCCACCCTTTGCCACCCCCGAATTACGCTTATGATAAGAGATAATTTGGCAGAAGAAGATATTATGTCCACAAATATCCCAGAGACATTTGTTCACAAACGTTTCTATAAAGATTCTTAGGCCTTGTACGAAGTGCAATTCCAAAAGAGTATAACTCATGTTATAAATCTTCGGACATTTATACTAAAGTACTTTTACTCTAAGATTTTAAACACATACGTAAATAACACATGTTTTTGAAGAAGAGCTTAAGTACACGTTTGTGTATAATATATATCACATGTTACCAACACAACTTATTAGGATAATTTCCTCAATGTTTGACTTTTATAAGAAAAAGCCTAGCAAAATTTACTTTATGGGTATTCTACTACTAAATTTAGGAGGAACTAAAATAATTGTCGTTCACAGAAACATCTATTTGATGTCACATGTATATTATCTCTAGTATATAATGCCATGTATCAATGTACATGTTAACACTATACTATCATATGTATATTTGCTTTATATGTATTGAAGGTAATTTACTATGCATGACTGTATGTAAGTGTATGTTAACATACATATTGTAATTATGTCATGTAATGTTTTTGGCAAAGCCCATATCCCCAAAGCGTTTTGCAAGTAAAGGGATCTAAAGGTGAAATAAATATTAAAAAAATTAACATAAGACTAAATTTATATTTCGTGTAATGTGACACACAATTAATGTTTCTTCGTGCCATGATATCTTCCAAAATGTGGACCTTGAACAATACAATAATTTCAAAGTTTGATGCTGTACCAACAAACATAAACTTTGAGTACAATAGGTCCAATCATTTTCGAAATATATGTAAACTTTATTTATTAAGGCCGTGCTCTCTTCCAAAATTTCAGATCTACAGCAATAGTCCCTGCGTAAATCAAAGTCAAACGATAAACTTTCACAATGTAAAATTTGGTTAAGATTGGTACGGAAGTTCTTGAAATATTATTCATGCATGGCGTATTACCTCACAAAATTGCGAATCTGTACAAATAAGTTGCATTTAAAATATATTGCTGGATTGTAAATCGTCAATATAGAAAGTTTGTTAGAAAATTTTCATGTATTTCTGCCTTCTAGAAGGGCGAACATGCACCATTAAAGCCTATTAAAATGAAAACTTCAATGTGGCCGCATAGGTGAGCGTATGTTGATTGTCACAGACCTAAAGTCAGCGGTAAGGACGATACGGCACGAACTTCACGCCTCACTCTAGCCTCTAGGCGCATGTCACTGAACTGGCATGCGTTCTTCTCTCCAACAACTCGTCTCTGAGACATTCAGAGATGAACTTATCATTTCATGGCGTAATATCAGAGTCAAAGTTGTACCTTACCCATTACCTTTTAAAAAATCTGCGTGAAGGTTGTCATACCTATATAAATGATCACAAAAATCCCCAATTTTCATCATTTTCGTCAACGTGAAAAAAACTTCAGAGATAAATGGATGTGCTGAAATGGGTATACACGTGTGTAACTTTCTATGACTGTTATTCCTAACGAGACATTACTTACGCACGCTGAGCGTTTTTCGAATAATCTTACAACGCCCGAAGCTCTGCACACCTTAATTATGTAGTGTCAAAATCCAAAATTCAGTCACAGCTGGTCGTATGGCGCTCGAAGTATGAGAATATCTCTTCTTATTCAGCTCATGTTGTCCTCCATAACGTCTTAATAACAACGACAAATATTACCACACATAATCGACGATTGAATGACGAAATGCTATAACAAAAATTATACATGCATCCGGTCGAAAAAGTTCTTGAAATTAAACATAAAATGTTAATTAGCGTATAAATTTATGTATTTAAAAATGGAAGCCGGAAAATATCTGCACTTACCAAACTGAGTACTTAAACAACAAAATATCAAAATATAAATTTCTGTGCGAATAACGAGTTTCAGAGATATGACAAAACACCAGATAATTTCGCATTACCGCCATTTTGAAAATCAGCACTAGACATGAACCAAATGCGTAAAAGCCAGTTGGCTTGACTATGCGTTATGTGTACGAATTTCATGCGATTTGGTCTACGGGTTCGAAATTTTTTGAGGTGAGAGACATGTTCGGACACGGACACCAACATACACACACCAGATCGTACATAGGAAGGCGATATCGTAAGCCTGTTCCAATGTTTCTTCGGAAAGGAAGCTTTAATCAGAGATGTGTTTAGTATTCGCCTGGACTGAGAATATAAGGTTTTATTCAATGCATCTGACTGAGTTGTCAAGTTACAAAATAGACCAAGTCCAACAATGTTTTATTTTTATTTATTTTTTTTAGAAATGGTGAAAATATGTAACGCCATTCCAGTAAAAGATTAGAATATACATTTTTTAAATAAAATCTTGCTATCTGAGCTGCATATTTTGAAGTATCCTAGCTGCAATGCGACACTTAAAGACATTTTAAATACACTGAACAATATTGGTTTTGTTTCATGAACATTGACATAAAGAGATTTGGAACAGTAGTAATGGTGGTCAATGATTTCTGGAAAGCAGGCAGTTTAATAACGATTGTTTAAGTACAATGAATAAGTACAAAACGAAGTTTCAGACTGATTTTATTAAAAACATAATGTTCTTAACAATATTTAACAAAACATGCAGAAATATGTTTGAAAAAAGAACACACCACCGTTACCAACAGTTAAAACAAACTTACTTTCGATTATCGTGGCATGATGGTGAGCTGTAATTCGTTTTTGAAATTTTGTGTACATAACGTGTTTTATACCTGGACTACTTATTCTTTTGAGTTTATTGTGATCAAGTACAAGAGGCAAGTAATTTACGTAGCCTTGCTACAAGTTATAAAATTGTTTGCAGTTCTCTTCATTAACCTTATATCTTATGTTTTTCGTCCAATTTTCTGTAACGCTATTACACAAAACGTTGCACATTGTGTTCGATAATTTGTACAAAAGATATTTCTCGACGTGATGTTTTGTTATTTTTACGTAACTCACAATAGTTACTCAATTCTGAACAACGTATTTGAATACTGATGAATGTAAGGGGGCTATATGATACACGCAGTCGGGCAAAAGGTGCACGTTACGGCTGGAAAGAATTTTTTGTTGTTCCCGTCGCTAGGCAATCGGGACGTCTGAAGCTCAGTTTTAGCTCTGTAAACCGAGCACTTCACTCAAAGATCTGCTTTATTCCCGCGCGGGTTCATGTGGAACTGCGTATGGGTTCTGAAATAGTCGTCACAGCTTTTGTCTTGCACCACCGCACACGAATCCATTTTTATTGCTGAAAGAAAACATATGAACGTCGCCCAGGGTGTGGAGAACATGTGACGGTAAGTCGTTAAATTCATTTCAAAACTATAATTCATTTATGTTTTCTTTCCGAGGCACGTTTGCTGTAGCATATTGGTTCTTTTATGTCTTTTAGTTTCCGGCCCCCCTCTTGCCTTTTTGGTCTCTTCTTTCTCTCTCTCTCTCTCTCTTCTCCTCTTTGGTTCTCATCATCCGTTTCCCTCATTTTGGTCAGGGGACAAGTTATGGCCAGGACAGTTCCACAAAGCCTTGAGGGCTCTGAATCCGTCATTCGTCCTGGAGTCGCCGTCCATTACGGATCAGTAGAAGGTATGCTCAGCTATTTTATAACTCTGTTGGTGGCTGCTAATCAATGGGTGGCATAGGATTTAATATTAAGTAGTTGTTAAACTTATCTACTGCATACATAAACTAGGCTCTCTAAGTTATTTACGTCAATGACATGGCAGCGTTCCGACATCACACGGGTGTGCGGGTGTTCAAAAACCACACAATAGACTAAACTCTGTTGCTCGAACTGACTGATATGGATTATAATTGTTTTCTCTAGGGATTTGTTCCTCGTTAACTTGGCCAGAACCTGCTCGTCAGAACAACAGCTGTGAGAATTACCTTTACAAATTATTACACGTTGTGTTGTAGTGGTAATTTTAGTATTTAAGTGTTATACATGCATGTGTTCCTAACAGCTGTTTGGAAATGGTTTTTCGTAAACTCAGCGTTAATTTTCTTTAGCCGCAGATATAAAAATAACATTTGTTTTCATTTTTTGGTTCTTGTCTCAACATCGTAACGCATGCGCTACTGTTTTAAATACTCGTCGTGTGTGTGGTTATATTGTTCCTGACCAAGTGTTGAATCATGTACCGGGTACGAATTCGTCTCTTGGTAAGTGTAGGTATATTCGGATTCTATTGCGATGGAATTCAAATTGCACTAAGTAACACTTGGATCATTTCTGGAACAACTCGTCAGATTGTTTCCTACCTTCTTTATTATCACAATAACAAAAAGTAAATACACACATGTTAAGTAAATTTATTCTGAAATGCATTGACTCGCAGTCGAAGTCAGTTCCGTTTATGCAAATTAAAATTTCTTTCTTTATTTAAAAATTGAACACATATACGAATTTATTATAGTTCAATGTAAATAAGAAAGTTTAATGAATCAGACTCATGGTTTATATTAAACGCAAATGGATGGCAACACAGATATAAACAACATCAGACCTTTTGTATTGTTATTTAAGTCACAAGGAGGGTAATAAAGCGCATACTTTCTAGCGATTTTAAAAGGGTTTGCGAAAGTAAAGAGAGGTCAAAAAAGTTAATGCAGAATAATTAGATATTGCTATTCCCTTAGGCAATGCTACAATTAGAAATGACTGTTTTCAAAACTTTGTTAACATCCTAGGTAATATGCAAATTTAAATATTAAAAAAGTCTACATACTAGCAAGAGAAGAAACCCGCATAAAATAATGTAATCTTAGTATTTAAAAATAATAGATCCTAGCAAAGTTAGCTGTATCCTTCGGGTGCATGCGGAAAGTTAATAGCCACAGTAAATTTTCCCCGTATATGAATTCCATGCATTCGCTTGACGCACGGTAACCATACATTTTAACAGAAAAAAATAATTCCACATCCCCCTCTCCTCAAAACCAGCAAAACCTTTAGCTGAGAATTACATACCTTCCTAACAATAAGAAATTCTATCATGATTCCGTTTCTTTCCGCGCAAATCGTTCTAACATACAAAATAGGTACCTGTGCGAAAACACAAGCGTATTAAAATTCTTGCAACTCTTTAATTCCTCTGAAGTAATGTTTTCAGCTAAGTAAATATTCTCCTTAACTCGTGAAAGTCTATGTACCCAAAACTGATAATACATTTTATTAAGTCACTAAAACATTTTTTAAATACGGTTCTAGTTTCAAGACAATTTCATGTGGCGCGCAGACATATCCGAAAATGGTAAGGTGTCCGTCCCAGCATGACTCGCGACATGGCCACCGAAAAGGTTTCTCCGTTTTTTCAGATTATTAGATTACCACACAACATATAGTAAGTAATATATAAATAATAAATAAATATTTGTTAAAGTGTTTACTAAATACGAAGGTTACATAAAATATAACTACAGCTACTCCCGTCCGTATACTTGTTTTGAATATTTTGTAATAAGTTATAAGTAATTTATAAGTAATACTTCATTGTCTGTCCTAAACTTGATTTTGTTCCCTAAATGAAACAATTAAAAAATGATATAATAAAAGCAAAGTCTAGTATTTGCCGACCATTTCTTTCAAAAGTTATATATTTATCGGTTAACTATTTAAAAGTTTAATATTTCAATTTGACAACAATCATCTCAAAATAATTGTAAGACTACCAAATTTCACCAAAGTACGTCCAGCTGTTGGAATACGCTGATTAATAATGTACCAAGCGAGAGTGTTGTGTCAATAAACTAACAGGGTCGTGGAAAAAGTTTCAGTTTTGTGTATAACTCTTATTCGAAGGATGGCAAATAAACGATATTTAAATTAATGTTTCACTTTTCCCTCCGAAAATGCTTATTTTGTATCATTACTACATACAAAACAGTATATTTATATGGCTAGTAACATTGCAGTTTGTGGTTATGTGTGTGTCTGTTTTTAATTCATAATTGTTACATTTGGTCATACAGTTCCAGTTAAATGCGGGAGATAATCATTACCTTAAAATATATTTTTAATGTTTCATAAATACACTTTTCATTAAGACATAAATTCATAATACAAGATACGGTAATTAGCTTAGACTAAATAAATATATTTGCATAGTTTTATTTGTATGTTTTACAAAAAATACAAACGATTATTTGGAAATATTCTTTCGCGATATTTATTAAGAAATTTTGCGAAGATTGCAATTTGAGTAATTAATTTTTTAACTTTGTCAATTGAGAGTTAAACTGTTTTTAAATTTTTCCCCAGTCAAACTTTGTGGGTGCACTCTTGATAGGCGGAACTGTGATTGCATTGTTTTCAAGTAAGAGTATTATGAAAAATTTCTCACTGGCGATGTGTGGTGACTACAGAACGGTAAGTTTCTCGTTATTTTCTAGATGCAGACTAAACTGCTGAATGCTGTTCGCGCGATCGACGTCATCCATTAGCATACAATGTCAAGGCTTACAGCAGGGAACGCTTTCTGCCAATAACAAACATTTCACCGGTAGAGGGACCAATCGCATGTAAAACAGTCAAATACGTACATTAAAACCATGCTCCGTAGTTTCTACTTTTTTTGTGATATTAATTTTTTAAGCCTAAACGAGAGCAGATATCACAAATGTTTGGCAGTTTTGTTTAAAAGCGTTCCAGAAGGGAAAACATTAAGTTTTTGCATTTGTATGAAACAAACTTAGTTTTATAGACGTTAATTGGGGGTACATTATCCTCTTACAAAAAAAAATTACTCGGCCAGTTTTCCCATAATGTAATTTCTAAGTCAAAATTTGCATGTTTATAGTTCATACACCCTTCAAAAATCAATCAACATAATGAAACGAAATAATTCACAGTAAAAGTACATATCACATGCTAGGACTTAACATACGTAAAAAATCAATCAATGTTTTTTTTATTTGTGAAATTTGGAAAAATTTGTTGCCACATTCAGAATTTTTTTTAACATAAAAACACTTTGTAATGGGTTTTTATATACTTAAAGCCCTAACCCGTGACATTTACTTTCACTGCGAGTTATTTCGTTTCATTATGTTGATTGGTTTTGGGAGGGTGTATGAACTAAAAACATGCCAATTTTTACTTTGAAATGCCACTACTGGAAAACTGGCTGAGCAAAATAACGTCTACAAAACTAACGTGCGTTGTTTCATACAAATATAAAATTATGATTTTTTCCCCCTCCGGAACGCCCTAAAAATTGTCTTCTCTGTTTTGGCTGATTTTTTTTTTCAACACAGTAAGCATTATGGTTTTAGCAGATTATGTTATTAACAAAATTCTGGTTAGTTGAATCTTTAGTTCAAACAGTATCACTTTTTTCCTCAAAAATTAACTGTCATTGCAAAAACATTTTTGAAACATAACTGGCAAACAGATATGGATATCTGCTCCAGTTTAAACTTAAGAAAATAATTATTGCAAAACACTAGAAACAGGGGAGCATGACCTTAAATCACGTAACTGCCATTGGCCAATGACGTAACGGATTGTGGTCACGGATGAAGATGTCAATAAAGTATGGTCTGTTCCCAAATAATACAAATTTAAGACGTCTTTAAGGATATTGGATACATCTTTTCCGAAAAAAGAATTTTTCACCAACTTGTTTAAATGCCTTAATTAAATTTCTGCAGGTTTTATTTATGATAAGTTATTAAATGTCCTAACTCTCACTCACGTTATCCGCAAATCAAGACATGTGGTATCGCAGTACCTTTACAAAGAAACACTGCCGATAACCGTAAAGCATAGCTGTAGATGTGCACATAAGGCTTTAAAACAATATAATTAAAAAAACTTTTCGTAATAATCAAGGATCCCGGCCGATGATCATCTCGCAAGGGTGTAAGGGAACCGTGCTGAACACCTCTATCCTATCATTGACATAAAGTGGCACATTTCTTCCATTCCAATCACTAGAGTAAGTGATAATAATAAAAACACCTTTATTTTTGAAGCAAAGTTAATGCCGTATGGCCTTGTCTAACACTTAATGACGTTACAAAGAGCAACTTATCATTTTTATAAATTCAAAATACTTGAACATAAATTTAAAAAAGAGAGAAAATATATTAATTAATAAAACAAACGTGATAGTTAAATAATAATGCAAATAAAATATCCATTAACACAGTAATTCTTCTCACATGCACATACATACCGTACTCACACTCAACTACAGGCATACATACTCAAATAAATAAAGAATGGTTAATAACATGTTGATGACATAAAATTCTACAAAATGAAATATCAATATCACAAATTTTATACGGGAAGTTTGTTCCACAGACGAACAGACCTTACAGCAAAGGAACGCGAGTATGTACTATTGTTTGGGAATTCTGACCTACAGTAGCGTATCCACTCTAGTTGTGTTACGGAGAAAATTAAGGGCTCAACTGTATGTTTACGAGGTCTTACGCATCCATTTCTGATCGGTTTTCCCAGTGCGATTATTCCAGACCGTATACGATGCGAATCGCCCTAAATGACCTCCAGCCACTACTACGACCTTTGCTCTCCCTTGACAACTTACTGTCTCTCCACGGTGTGCACGCACCAGCGTTGCGATGCCACCTGAGCACCCTGCTTCGTATGACCGCCTTGCAACGCGGGTTGCGTACGTGACAGGCAACAATGTGTACCCTCTCATGATATTCGTCTCAAACAGTTCGCAATCAACCCAGTGTTAAACACACATTGGTAGGAACACACAACTTTTTTTTCTCGATAAGGGGAATATTTTTACTCCACAATAGTTGCGCAACAGATTTGATTTAAACGTAAAATAACAACATTATTCTTACTGTAATGCCCCGTAGGTTTGATTAATTTCAGTTAAAACCTTTTAAAACTTCTATTTGTAAGGGTGCATATCTTCCTTACGAGGTACTGTATGACATTATTCGTATGTAATGATTTCTGCACCATTTTTGCGTGAAAATCACCTCACGCATATGTACCAGTTGAGACGGTGTCGTGAAACAGTTTGAAGTGTGAATAATGTTTACACTGATTGTCCACCATAACCCGTGCAGTGAACACATCACATGTACGCAGTATTGCCTATGCTCTTCTTGCACTTTATAACTGCAACCAAACGTATACGTGAGTATTTAGGAACTACGTCTCCAAGACAGTCGCAAAAAGCGAAACATTTTTCTTACAATATTCACATTACATAATAAAACATTTTCAAATGTTCTAATAACCAGACAGTACAAAAGTTTAATCCAATTAGACGGTGGCCACACCTGCTATTTTAGTAACGGTTGAAGGTATCAGCCAGTATTTGATGTTTAGAGTAATGAAGTTTTACTATAGTAGGCAGTTAAGTTGGCTTCTGATAAGGCAGGGGTGCAGGGCAGCGGGACAGGGGAAGAAAGAGGTGATAAGTAGGCGACACACAGGCGCAAGCCGTGTAAAGGCTGTTACGTAAACATTGACCCTCAGTTAATTCCCGCAGAGGCTCGGGAAAGTGATGCATATCAGAGAGCGGGAAATAATAAAAATCGTGATTCAGTGTTGTAATGAAGAAGCGACAAATAGTGTCTGCTCGAGCCTCTGTAGAGAGCAACTGCAAGAGCAGCAACTTATATGGGCGTGCGTGAAGTTTAGTCAGGCGTACTACATGTTAACTTCGTTGTTTTTATAAACAACCGTTAGACTGCAGGGGTACATTGACCGACACTAAATATTTGTTTTGGGTACATTTAGAGAAGAAATAAATGAATCTAGTTAAATATTGAAACCTTAACTTTGAACCATCCAGATAAAGATTGCCATCTTCATCAAGTGGCACCAAAATAAATATTCCGATGAGTCGGTCAAAGTTACCACTGAAATCAAAAGTACATACACTTAACGGAAATTGATACTCTTCACAGAAAATGCCTGGCTGATATTAGGCCTACTTGCTTATTTCTGTATCGCGATCGTCAGACACGTACACTTACGTTTATTATTTATATTTCATTTTTTCTTTACGTTTGTGTGCTCTATCATTATTTAAATGTACACGGAAAAAATATTTTGTGGCAGCTACAATGAGATGTATACATAGTAGGAGCTTTGAAATAAGCACGTAATTGTAGGCCTATATCTGGTTTAGCTATTGCACTTTTTACCATTTCTCGTCTCACCAGCTCCTGCTAAGATACACGTTCCAACATATTTCTGTTTTGAAGTTTTCAGACCATGCACCTGTGCTCTTAAGAGTGTAGTTAGGATGAACTGATAACTTGTTCGCGAGTGTGATCGGTATGTGATCTACCTTTATTTAAAAGGCTTCTATGGTAACCAAACAGTTATAGTGATGTTTACTTACTAGCGTCATTCACAAATTGTGTTAATTAAATTATTCACAAGTATAAAAGTTGTTAACTTATGCTACGTAAGTTACATCTGTCTGTAGGCCGTGTTACTTTGTCCGGCAGAGTTTATCTTTAAATTTAGACACAAGGTTTCATCTTAGGGGGCAGCAGTATTGCGACATTGATACTACTAACATGACCAATGTCTTCACAAAATGCGATGTTGCCGATACCACACTATTTTTTATGATAACTAATCAACTTTTAAGGAATGTCTGATCAGATAAATCCTTACCCAAAGTTGCGCCAACATTTTTTAACGTACGTGAAGGGTTACGTGCATGCCAAAGTTGAAATAAAGCAAATCTTTTGATTATAATTATGTATAATAAATAAACGCTGATCAATACATTCAAGCACAAAGCCACACCTAAACAAGCATTTTTAAAATGTTGTAAATATTTATTAGTCCTGTACGCACTAAACTACTTACGTGAAATCTAACTCCAACGTCAACATAACTATGATCGAGCGATATTTCTGTCATAAAGTTAAAGCTATGATAACCTAAGGAGCTCATCATGTAAACTTCGATTTGAATCGGCCTTTAAAGCGATGATAATTTATTTCTAGAATTTAGTAAGAGTTATGTATTAAAACCCGATAGTCGCATAACTATTCGGATGAAATTGTTTTTACTATCTAACACTATTTTTAAAAACAAAATCCTGTATGGTTTTCGCTAGTTACCAATTTAACAGTTCCATTCATTTAGGTAAACTAAATGATTTGCCGAAACCTAAAGTTTATTTGTCAGGACGGAAGTAAAACGTGACAGCTTTAGATACAAGTTTTCGCCTATCCTGAACGATGTATACATCTCTCCCGTCCCATAAATATTAAAGTATGTTCACGTGTTTCAGGAAGAAAAATAGTCTTGGTTCACTGTGGCATCCGACCCGCCATATATATATATATATATATATATATATATATATATATATATATATATATATATATATATATATATATATATATATATATATACAGGATGTTTTTAAACAACACCGACAAGTCAAACTCCGGCAGGTTATGATATAATAAACAGAAAATTTGTTTTGCATTTTTCACCTAAAATTAATTTTACGGATGTGCCTCTGAATGCAAAAATTTAAAATCGTATTTCTCCGGAATATCGGAAAATATATTACATAAAACACTATATTTTCAGCATTGGTTAATAATTTTGGTGTACTCAACCAACAGAAGAAGCTGATTCATATCATCCACCCTTATGAAAATAGCAGCGTGGCTACCCTCTTATTGCGTACAACTATTTATTATTTTACCGTCAAGATTTTAGATAATTGTAATATGGTTTACTGAATAATGAGACCTGTGTAATAAAAAAGGCTCTCTTGTTGGAACTGTATAGGACATACCACTTATGTTCAAAATACAATATTTTGAAGATTTTCGCAGGCACAGACCATAGGTCATAGACAAAATCTAACATGCATGATGCATGTGACGTGCTCAGCGCACATACGATGGTGGATATTCACGGCAAAATAAACTGCATTTAATATTTTCATTTGTGGTGGAATTAAACTTAACCTTTTCCTAAGTTGGTTTCCCATGACGCAAAATGGGTTCTTAACCCATCTTGCCCAAGAAATTCGTACGGCGGCAAATCTAACGAAAAACTATCTAGCTTAAAATGTGAATGTAGAGCCTGGACTATTGTTTGATTGCTGTGAGCCCTAATCAAAGAGGCTTAAAGAAATTATAATTGATGAACTGATATTCACGGGTAGTAAACAGTGTCATTTATGAATTACTCATGTATCATCATCCACAGTGCACTCATCTGCAATGTATTCAAAAGGAATACATTTACTCTAAAACGGGATTGTTTTTGTGCAGCAGGAGCAAGCTCATACGTATTTTACTTTATTATATTATGGTTTTTGGGTAAATACAATGACTGTCAACTAATAACATGTGACGAGCCAAAGTGGAACTTTTATATATCTCAGTACACTTAATTATGTAATTTGAGGAAAATGGCACTTGTGATTGTAGATACCTCGTGTCGGGTATCAAATTAACCGTCATGATACATAGGTACTGGAAATAATTGTAATTTAGTGGTAATATTAGAGTTAAGTAGTTTAGGATTAGTTTAGCAGATAATAGTAAATGGAAATCAAGTGCCTCCGAGTCAGGAGAGGGGGTGGTCTGCCGTCACAAAAGGTCTGGGCCGGCCGGCAGCCCCCTCCCCACTCTTTCCATCCATCCCCCCCTTCTGCCACAGCACCACTGTAACAACCCGGCAGTGGGGATGAATTTTATTTATTTGAATAATTATCGGTGTTAGTATAGTTACAGCTAACCAATAAAAATAATATTTTTGTAATCAATTAAGGGCATGTCAACAAATGTGTAATAATTAAGCTATGACACAAATAAACAACGGTCAAGGGCAACGCGACGTTTTGCTCACGAGTGGCGGAGCTAGGTAGTCCAGGGTTTCCATTGGCTGGAAGGTGTGCCCAAGGATTATTGTACACTGGGGACTTTTTCCCGCCAAATGTTAAGATGTAAGAGTCGTCGTCGAGATTTGAAGAGGGAAGTAAAGGTGAGCGCGGAGGGAGCTGTTGGCGTCCTATCCGGCCACTTCGTCGAAACATTTCAATTAAAATACTTACGTTAAATATTTGCAAGCGTAAGCGTCGCGTACTATTATATTATCGATTTCAGCAAGCACAACTCTCTCCACCTCTGTGAGCGGCGTGGCGGTACGCGAGACTGATTTCACAATATTTGCCTGAGTTATCATTTCTCATTCCTCGACTCAATAGTGTGTTGCATTAAGGGGACCGTCGCAAACATAAGCAAGAAATAATACACAGTCCTTGTGTATGTGAACATATTTGTAACTATATTTATGCTGCAGGTATTATTGGAGTATATTTAAATTGCAAAATTTCGAACGTAAATCATTTTGAGATCCGTGAAGCCAGACTTTACTTTCAATTAGTGTACAGATTGTCCAAAAACGGCTGTATAATTGGCACACCACACAAATCCTGAGTACGATGTGTTACGTAATTGTTAGTGGTAAAATGTTGTATGACGACATTTTTTAGCACAACATGAAACACAGTGCGGGAAAATTCTCGTCTTACGCTTCACTTCCAAGTATTATTTTATGCATGTTATGTCGAGCAGACGTAGAATTATGTATTTATTGCTCGGGGTTTGAACCTGCGCCCATAATATGACGATCAGAACAGTTGTAGTAAGATATCTGTGGAGCGCAAGAGGGGACATACATTACATGCTATGTTGCCACACTGTGAACGTAAAATATCATCGCACAGTATTTATCTACTGAGATTTTCGTCTCCAATTTAACCCAGCATCCTCGTGGTGTGCTTTATATACGGCCAATCCTGGGCATTCTGTATACACTTTTATCTTCACCAACCATATCTTCCAGACTCATTGTTGTGTATGTGTCTGATCGTCAATTATCGTACCCCTACCAAGGCGATCCGGGTTCGATTCCCGACGGGGTCGGTCCTCGGATTTTCGCAAGCGAGAATCGTGCCGGACGATGCCTCTGATTGGCAGGTCGTCTCCCTTTTTCTACGCCCCTTCATTCCGGAGCTGCTCTACCCTCGCATCTTGTCACCCCTCACAATCCCTGTAAGACCTAAGTGTTAAGGGGGAGTGTTAGACCATTTATTGTATTTTTCGGTTTTTGAGCCGTTTAATTTGTTTAAATTGTATTATCGAAATTTTCTCTTCCACAAATCAAACGATATATTCTTGGTGGACTGCTTTGTGTAAATAATAACGGAATCATTCATTAATTTCTCACGCATAATCATTGCAAGAAAATTCTTTAATACTAACCTATAATAATCTTGCAATGATTCTGCATGAGAAATTAATAAATAATTCCATTTTTATTTTTGTCAAGCGTTTACCAAGAATATATCCTATACTTTGTCGAAGAGACAATTTTGATAACACAGTATGAATAAATGTTATGATTAAAAAACTGAAAATACAATTTATTGTCTAACACTCCTCCTTTAAAAGTGGTGACCGAAATTTCTTGAAACAATCAACCAGTTCTCATAAAAAAAGCGAGAGCGCATCGTTCTTAGTCGTCTGTGGCCTCGTTCCTCTCTTAGGGACCTTCAGAGAATATTTTCTTGAAGTCGCCTGTACCATAGAGTGGGGCGACATGTGGCTAGTGTCACTGTAGAAGTATTCACGTGGTCGTCGTGGGTGGCGATAACACCTAGCTGACAACAGGCGTGCTTCATTATGTCGAGCTGTCGCCGTGTTGACGTGAAGACGCCTTCCTCCCACTCACACTGTCAAATATACTTCCTAAACAGTATTGGAACTTTCTAACCCATTCACAGTATGGAGCACTTGCCTTCCTTCAGCTTCTACATAAAGCAAATGACCAGCAATATTAATACACAAGTCTAATAAAATACAGTTTACAATTTACTGTTTCCTAAAACTTCATAGGAACGCTACCACTGATGTATGGAAAACTATTTCGTTATACCTACTTTCTTAACACTCGTAATATAAGTGCGGTTAATCTACAAACAACTTTTTACTGTTCACGTACCCAGTATCGAGGTGATAGAGAGAGGTGCCACTATGATATTAAATGAACATGCGTACTTACTCCAGTCAATGTCATCCCAGAAACTAAACACTGTATACTGTTTTCTTTAAAAAATAAATTATTTCTTTCAAATGAGCAATAACTTTTAAATCAGCGCGTATCCAGTTATGTATTAGTCTGAAGGATTACAACCCCCGTCCTATTTTTGCAAACCTTAATAAAATAGTAGAAACTCAAAACAATTTTATTAAAAAAATTAATTTTACTGAGAGCGGTATTTATAAAACTGCTTACAGAGGGGGTGAGTCTACCGCGTGCTTCAAATGCGTTGCAGTGCGATCGTACATACGGTTTTATTTTGCGAAACGCTTCCACTTGTGCCAACTGTGCAGGTGTTCGAAAACAAAACACGTCTTACAAGTACGGGATACCATTGGTAAGCCACCATGCTCAGTAAAACACTGTTTCGAAGACTTCAACATAGCTAAAAAGAAAAAAAAACGGTCATTTCAGACTGTCGTGCTTAAAATTATACTAATCGGGGGTAAGGGAACCTCAGAAGAGTGCAATCCCCTTTGCTACAGACTTCCACAAATAATATGGTACGGTCACCGTTTAGTCTCAAAGTAAAAATGAATCGGCGGGAATCTTGAATGTTTGTTCAATGCTTGACACGTTATGGCGACGCGGCATATGATACTCGTGTAATGGTCGCCCTTACTTAGTTCCGTCGGTTCCGAGTCTCTTAACACAAAGTTAGGCGCCACCCTTCAATAGCACCATTTTGCACATTAAAATACAAATATTTATTTCACAGCCCCCAAGACCCCACGCTATGTATGTGTGTTCGGCGTTCCGGTGTAAAATTTCCCGGTTTTAAAAGCACTCCACAAGAAACACATTTTTACACAAAACCTAGTTACAGCCCTTTAGTAAACCATGTTAAAAGCAGGAAAATAACAAATAAAAAAATCGTATCTCAAAATACTACAAGAAACAATATACCCTATCACAAAGGAGCAACTGTTCGTGAGAGAAACTATAGTCATCCCCAGACTATAGAAATAGAATGTAGTCATGGCCAGACTATAGAAATAGACCACAGCCTTGTCCAGACTATAAAAACAGTATCACGTGTGTAACGTTTCAATGCTATTCCAAAGCAGAAATCACTCATGTAGGCTGAACAGTTCTGGAATAAATTATTCCTACTGAAACTCTGCAAACCCTAGTAAACAAGACGACGTGCCACCAAATACGCACTTGTACGTGTCCTACCCTCCCCTTTAAGGATATTCGAGTACGTTTACTATCAAAGTTTTACATTTTTACGAAACAGTATTAGTCTTGTAGGCAGTAATTACGAAACAATTTTAGCTCTCAATATTTTCTCATAAATGTACATCAGAGTCAAAATTGGCACGTTGCGTTGTCATGCAAATAGTGAAAACCAGTTGACTTACTTAAATGAAATGATTCAAAATGAAGTAACATGTCCTTGGTTAGGTAACGTAATATTTAAAAAAAACACAGTAACAACTGTTATATTTAAAAAGAAAAAATGGCTGAAATTTGCAATATTTTCCTGTACTTCTGCGATATATTTCAAAGATTCTATGTATTACGTTGTGGGTAACGAATGTACGCTACGTAGCCCAAAGCATGTTACTTCACCGTGAATTATCTCCTTCAACTACATGAACTGGTTTTCCTTATTTACATAGCGGCATAACATGCAAATTCTTACATTGTCGTACAGTCACAGAATAAATAACGTTATCAGAAGGGACAAGGTAAGCGTTTCTTTCATTGTAGTCATCATACCAGCTCTCGGGGGCGTACAGGAATGTAAACAATTCCGCGTGGATTCAACTTATTGATCTATATAACCACTTGTGGCGCTGTAATTTATAGTTTGTATGTTAAATAAATATTTACAACTGGTAAACGCGACGATATAATTCTCAACATCAGATAATAACTTACTCTGTTAGAAGAGACACAATGGAGCTTTTTTAAACCATTGTTATTTAACCAGCCCTCGGGATGTACAAGCATATAAACAAAGCCATGCAGAATTTGAAACATCGGTTTAACAACCGCTTATATTTAGAGAAATACTGTAATTGGTTTGTACATACGATAATATTTAGAAATATAAAGTGTGACATTACTGAATTGTGAATTTCCTCGCATATTATAAAAGAGAGCCAGCTAAATTACAATCTAACCAAACATTCACGAACTACGACACCATGATCATCCAAAGAAAAAACAAGTACGATGCAAACTACGTTTTATCGCTTGTTACAACTTATTTATTCTGTGGTACAGTTATGAGAAAATAATGAGAAGCAAATTGTTTCGGAACAATAAATTGTACTCACAAGTACCGCGTAGGCCTGTAAAACAAGCATTATTTCACAAAAATATAAAAGTATGATTTGGTACCACTTGAACACCCTTAAGAGCATTACTCACTCCTCCTAAAAGAATGCCTTACAGATCCTCACAAAACCCAAGATCGTGTCCGTAATTTTTTAACATCAACATTTTGTTTCATTAAATCCAAAGAAGAAGCATCAATTGACAGATATATTGAATCAGAATTTGTAATTTTTGACTGTAAGTATTTTTATTCGCAACTGAAAACCCCGTTTTTCGAGTATTTTTGACATACTCTGTAAACATTTCTCTTGGATAGTTCAAAATAATTATTCATAAGAACTGTAGTTTTATATTTGACAAGAAACTTTCTCGCTTGATCCCCCATTGTCGTCACTGAAATTTTAGAGAAAAATTGGTATTTCGAATGCATTGCACACAAATTTGGGCAGCCGAGCAAAGGCTGCAGCTTTGTGAAGAGCGAACAAGATGCGCGAAGGAAGGAGACGATGAAAGAGGAGAACGAAAACTACCTGCTGTGCTCACTAATGCGATTCCTGGAATATGTTCTCTCACCCCATCACCCTCCAAAACCGGTTATATGGCCAGGATCTTGCGGGAACTGACTGGCACAAGTGAAAGGATCAGTTTATTGGGTGTGCAGTGCAAACATCTTCAGATCCTACTCATCTCCTTTAATTTTTTAAAATATCACCTTGACATTTTCTTAAAAAAAGAAAAAGTAATGACTAATGTTTAGAGGCCGGAAAATTTCGCCGATTCAATGACCTGCATGTTAGAATCCATTGTCCTATGCATATTCAAGCCCCGTCTATTCGATCACTGTCTGCTGTTATACTGAGTAACAGCCAGTGGACAAATGATCGGGGCTTGAATATGCACAGGGCAGTGCATTCTAACGTGAAGGTCATTCAATCCGCGAAATTTTCCGGCCTCTACTAATGTTACTGTAACTTATTTGGTAAGGATTGGTTTTATTTAATTTTACCCTTATCCCTTATTACTAGGGCCACGATTATTTGGTGAAAAGTATTTTGCCCCAGTTTGTTTCAGTGACTCACGTGCTCACCTGCAGTTTTGCTTCACGGTCAGTGATCGTATGTTTTAACACTCACGGGTCTTGGGGTTCTATCCACAAATCACAGTCGCGTGGTGACGCAAAAATCTCATTGTCATTGGCACAATCAAATGAGAGACGTCTTATTACAAAAACACGCTGCCAATAACCTCGAAGCAGAACTGCAGACGTGCACGTGAGTCACTGAAACAAAGTGCGGCAGAAATCTGTTCGCGACAAAATCCTGGCTCTACTTATTACACTTCAATATTATTGTCGCATATCGCATATTTTCCGTAGTGTTATATTAGGACGACAGATGGACTGAAACGATGTACTGTAATACACACACATAAGAGGCAGCTCGGCAAACATTTCCTTTAACATTTGAAGTATTCAATAAATATCAATAAACGTAAAGGAATGGCGGGCGAAGCTGTTACCGAACACACAAACGGATAAACAAAGCTTAATGAAACGTTCACAACAAGGCATTACTCAAATTACATACATTTATTTATATATATTTTCAAAAAGGGTAAGAAGAATGAATACTTTGTTCAAATTAAGACATCGATTATATTCTAAGAAGGAACCAGCAGTACACTCTAATTTATTACGGCATAAATTCACATTTTCTTTTAATTCCTGAACTTCCTTTTTTAATTTACGTTCCTGACAACTTCCATACGGAAGTACTTAGGCCTACGTAGAAAATCTATAGTTATTCAGAAATTAATATTGAAAGGTGTCTTCGACGTGAGTAAAACTTGCTGCGACGCAAAAGAAGTGACGAAAGAAAGAGAGAGAACGAAGTAATATGTATGCCAACTATGAATATCGCTATTTAAATACCGCATTATAATAAAATGTTTGTGTAAGTAATTGCTCTGTTGCGATTTTGGAACGATTTTGTCAGTTTTATAGATTAAATGTAACCAATTTATATTTCATAGAAATATGTAAGAATAAAAATTGAAAATAAATGCACAAACATCTTTCAAACATTGGTGTTGAAACATAGTCGGTAACTTGACATGAAATGAATATGGATCAGCGCTGGAATGAAGGGACGGGGGAAACGGGAGAACCTCGAAAAAAACCCGCCGACCAACGGCATAAAAGGGTACAATAGTTTCCAGAATTGGATTATTACTGTGCAGTTGAGTACAAATAAATATTCACTTTATTAAATAATCTTGAAATGGTTTGATATGACAGCTTTAATTAATATTGAGAATGTTTTTTAACAAATTATATGTAGGCTTATTATATTTATGTGTGGTTATGTGCATTTTTGTACGTTATACATATAACGTGCACTCGAAAAACGAGCCCAGTTTCATTAAGTAATTACAAGCACACTACAAAAAAAAGTGTAAAAATACACGTACAAATAGCTGGTAGTTTTACATTTTCGTACGTGTAATTACGGAATACAAGTACAGTAAGTGTAATTATACACAATTGTTCTTGCTGATACAAAATATGTACAAATATTGGATAAAAAAACACAAGTGTATACACAAATTTACTTGAAAGTTGATGTAAATTTACATTTTTGAATGTACTTGTAGAAACACAGTCACACATTGTAATATTACACGTAATTTTGTGTTATATAACCGCGCTGTTTATGTATAAATACACTGATTTAAATGTAAAAATGCTTGTTTCGGAGTGCAGTTTTGAAACGGCAAAATAATAGTAAATTTACTCGAGCAATTTACGTAGGTATAGTATCATATCAAGTAAACGATTTAAGCTTATTTTTAAACAGTAAGTTTTAACAATTTTGTCATCTCTGACGTACATACATGTTCACATATGTATAAAAAGTATTTACTAACACCTAAACTTTATCACGATGTGGTTTTCGTGTAGGTTTACAGTTTAAAATGTGCAATACCTGTTGCCGTGAACTCCTGTTGACTTGGTATAATAAGCTTGACCGTCGCCCAGTTATTAGGCCTTGCTTGCTATATATTAGTTGTACAATTCAGCAAATATTCGCGTGGTAAGAAAATTTAGAACAACTTGCTAAAATAATCCCAGTAAATGCCTAAAGCAACAAATTAAAATGGCTGTTTATACCGGAATGAATGGATCCCATACCACGAACTTCATTGGTTATCAACCATCGGTGGCCTTGTCGTTGACTGATAACTCTAAGGTCGTGGGTTCGAATCCTCTCAGGGTCATAAATTTTCGTTAGTTGAAAGTAGTCGTAAGTTACTCGAGATGATTTATAATTTACGAATCACTCCAGAAATTAATAAATTTTACAGGTATAATCCACATTAAGGTTCCAGAAAACTCAAAATTTTGCACCAGGCTGCCAGTTAATTTCAAATATACTGTATTTTGTTTTTATTTAATTTTAATTTTATTTAATTTTAATTTTTTTCCTTTGAAGTACGGGTTATTTAACACATCATTGTGTTAAAATACATGTACCGTAGCACTGTTATTATACATGTATTTTATTGTATTTTTAAAGTTATGTACTGTAAAAAGACACGGACATTAGTCGTGTAAAATTACACGAACATGTGTGGAGATTGTGCTGCCACGTAGGTACATTCGTGTAAAATTACACAAATTTTTTTTTACAGTGCAGATATGGTACTTAAATCTCGATCCATGCAGAAGTTTACTCAAATGAAAAAATTTATGACCTTATCACCTAGTTGCAAACGTCGTAAAAGTCTTCGTACTAAAATATTCTTGCCATTAGGAGTACAGCTTTGCCATGAACACAACTGTAACTTGTGTTAATTAGCAGATTGTTTAGACAGCCCATGTACATGCTAGGTCCTTAGTTATTTGAGCTATTTTGAAATCCCTGCTCATTTATATATGTATACTAGCTGTTACCCGCGACTTCGTTCGCGTAATTTTCTTTTTATCCACACTAAAATTTTTGGAAACCCCGTTTTTACCTTCCCATTAATTACCTTTGTTAGAAACTTCCGCGGGTGCATATTGCTGTTACCAGTGACTTCGATCGCGTGATTTTCTATTTTCACCAAACCGTGCCCAACTTTTGGACATCAAATTAAGAGTTCTTTCCCACAAACAATATATTTTTGAGGCCACAGTTTTGGTATAATCTCATTTAAAAGTCGTGATTTTACTGTTTTCACGACTTACCCAAAGTAAATCTATCCAAATGATCGAATTGAGACAATGTACGTAAACAATGAATTGAGTAAGGTACACCACAAAATTAACTGAATTTTTTTAAAAGTCAGGTGCAATCGCGAGTCTAAAATTCCCTAATGTTTAAGAATGTTCGACGATTGTTAAAAACTAAAAACTTTTCTATGTGTTATCACAGAGATATCATGTTGCAGCGTACTGTATTTACTTTCACTATAAATGGTCTCATTTTGTTCATTTGGATAGGTTTTACTCTGGGTAAGTAGCAAAAACAGTAAACTTGCGACTTTGACACGCGATAATACAAGAACTGTAGTACCTAAAACAATTTTGTCTGGGGGAAATAACGCTTAATTTAAAGTCAGAAATACGGGCAGAGTTTGATGTAAATATAAAATTACGAAATTTTCGGTGCAGAGCACATTTAACAAAAATAAAAGTTGGGTTGTACACCTTGCCAGAGGAATGGTGCACGAATAAGCGATCGTACGGGGAACTGACTGGCACAAGTGAAAGAATTACTTTATATAATTTTTTGGTATGCATTGCAAAGATCTTCAGATCCTACTCAACAAATCTTCAATTTTCATGTCACAGTCATCTTTTGTTAACAGAAAAGGGAATCGTAAAAACTGTAACTTATTTTGTATGAATACATTTTCAAAATTCATATTCGTCGGCCGCATCTTTTTACCGTAGTGGTATAGTATTTGCAGAGTATACAACTGTGGTGCCATGACAGGTGGACTGAAACGATTTACTATAACACATAACACATAAGAGGCAGCTGGACAAACATTTCTATCTAAGGTATTCAATAAATATTAATGAACCATAAAGGAATGGCGGGCGAAGTCTTTTCGGAACACACAAACGGGTACACAAATTATAATGGAACGTCCGCAGCAAGGCATTTAAAAAGCGTGACGAGAACAAAGACATTTCTCAAATTCAGACACCGACGATGTTCTCAGAGAAAATCAACAGGGCACGCTCATTTGCTGCAGCATATTATATAAATTCACACTTTCTTATCTTATCTCTGTGTTCCTGACAGAACTTGTATGTGAGTACTTGCATAGAAAGGCTAAAATTATTCAGCGTTTGGATTTGAGAATCATGAAAGGTTGTCTTGCCGTGAGTCTCAGAAGCTGGGCATACCTCCATGCGATTTTGAACAGGCTAAGGTATCAGTATCATTTTTAGCATCTTTGCCATCGACCTCTGAAGAGCGCGAAGACCTACAAAATTGCACACTTGTACAAAGAGATAGCAACTTGTGGAAACAAACTTGAAGGAAGTTGTTGACAGCTTCTAATTTTGTCACTGTATGTATAGACGTAAACCATACACTTCTTGCCAGAAATCGGTATCTGCCGTATTGTATCAAGATGTTGATACATATGCTATGATATGGGGCAGAGATCACGAAAAAGAAGCAACTGAAAAACTTGAAGAAATGTGCAGTGTGAACGTAAATGCATGTGGCCTCTTTATTGATAAAGAAATAGCATTTTTAGGGGCTAGTCCAGATGGAACAATCGTAACAGATGGCACCGTGGAAGTGCAAAGTGTCCAGTTTCAGAAGCAACGCCAGCAGTACAAAGTCCTGAAGAACTCATCCTAAAAAGAAAGTGTACATTTTGGCATACATCTCATGATAAAACAACCGTTTCTGAAATTAACAAGAATCATCATTATTTTTACCAGGTTCAAGGACAACTTCTTGTCTCTTTGGTCTGTGGACTCCATCTGGTATGAAAATCACCAAGATTTACAGAGACGACACATTTTGGGTAGATAAAATAGAGCAACAACTGAGAAAATTTTATTTAAACTGCGTGCTGACAGTCTCGTTCCATGTCTATAAGGGATCCTGATTACATTGTTGAAGCAATGGCTGAATATTCGTTAAGGAAACAAAAATAATCTGACAAAAAATACACAGAGAGCTATGAAGCGCTTAAGTGTGCAAGCAGGAGATGACAACAATGAGCCTGAAAAAAAGACATCGAGAAGGAAATTATTGTTACAGTAAAGTGCTTCATGCATGAGAAAATCAAATATATATTATGTTAGGAATAATTTACTTTGAACATGTAATACGATGTACAATTCTGCCATTATTTTCTACAGTTGTACACAGTAAATAGGTTTGTTTAAATGTAAGTGTAACTCAGAGTGTCAAAATTTTTAACTGTACAGAAGTCAAAATAAGTTTATATTTATAGAGTAGAATGAGAGGTTGACATTATCTGCGCATGTATCCTATGAAATTGTGTGGTTTTGAAAGAATATCAATATCTTTACATTAAAGTAAGATGTTCATGTTAGTCTGATACGTTTTAAAAATACAGTATGATTATGTAAACAGTTCTCCAAATAAATGCGAATGTGGCCAAACTCATACAGAAACATAAATTTGTATTAAGCTAATGCAGCTTAAACATTTGGTAACTAATATTTATTTAAATTATATTTAAGAGAAGAGTATGTTGTTTCCTAATCTGCTATAGTAAAAATTAATTTGATCAATATTTTTTCTTAAGTTTGTCAAGATGAAAAAAATATTTTGCCATGTAATGTCGGTAGTACACTTACAATTAATAACTAATATATTACTGGCTCAAGCGCAAAGAATCACATAAATTACTAGCTGTTGAACCACGACTCCGTCTGCGTGTAGTTATTATATTAATTTTTTTTTTGGAAAAATTATTTTCAAGACGTAATCTGAAATAGGACATTTCACTTGTAAAGTTGAATGTAATACCAGGTAAAAATAAGATAAGTTTGGATGTTGATATGTTTCAATATGTCATGGTAGAATACGTGTAAACATGAAAGCTAGGATTTTAAGAATACTTTTACAACAATGTCCTTTATCATTTTGAGGGTAACATCAAAACAACCAGGCTGTATGAGCATTTAGAATTTTGGGTGAATTCCCGGCCGAATCACTTCAAAACTTTGCACGAGGGAACTGTTTCAGAGGTTGGGACCGGAATGGACAATCAAGTTTTCCCCGCCCTTGCATTCCGCCACTGCTCCATATTCACATCGTTTATCCACATCAGCTCTCAAGAGCATGGCTGTTAGGAGCCTTCCAAATCTCTTCTTCCACTCACGTTACCTTGATCGTTAGGTCCGCCCGTATCTGTTATAACTTACCATTAGTCATGTTACGAATAATGCTACTTGTATACGGTTACAGTGCTAACAATTATCTAAAAGCCTTAAAATAAATAAAATTAGCATAAAACGTAAGTTTGGCACTACTGTGAAACTACTATTGATATATTTTATTTGAGCTGTGTTTTAACACTCGGTACAATGAGAACACTTTATTTGGGGCATTTTCAATATAGGATTATGTGAAGAATCAATGCAAACTTTATTGTTAGTGATATGTAGTAGAATCCACATGTAAACAGACGTTTAGAGACACCACAAGCACACCAACATGGCAGTGGCTGACTTGAAAGTGGAGATTTTGGTCAGCGCTTAACATCAAGGTATTTAGCGCTGGTGAGGGGTGATATAAGGTGGGTATGCAGCAGCGCAGAAATAAAAGGACCGGAGAAACGGGAGATCCCCGAGAAAACCCGCCTACCAATGGCATCGTCCGGCACGATTCCCACACGCCAAATCCGAAGTTCGACCCTGCCGGGACTCGAGATCGGATCGCCTTGGTGAGAGGCGAAATGTCTGACCATTCGGTCACCGCGACCCCCCACCCCACCATATGGGTAAAATTAAATGAGATACTGCGATTTTCAGAAATGTTATAAGTTTTAACTAGTGAAACGAGGAAAAAATTGTACACACACACACACGCACATACACACACATCCCCATTTCATATAAGCTATGGGCCTGTGGCATCCTAAAATATAATCTGTTACAAATCAATGTTGAAAATTTCTTTGATTTTTTTACTGAATTTAATATTTATTCTCCGCGGTAAATATTCACAGGAAAATAATACCTTGTTATTTTTCACTCCTGTTGTCTGTTGTGACAATGCTAAGGAGTTCCTAAGATGCTAAAGAAATCAACTAAATATAGTTATCATTAACCTGAAATGAATTTCTGAAGTTACCAAAATTATCATTCGCATTATGACAGACGTCACTTGCTGCGTATAGTGGTCAAATTCATGAATCAGCAGTCAATATCAGGTGATAAAGAACTTTATAATTAACCATTAGTGGTGCACACATACTCTCACAAAAGTATACATCCATAGCTATTAAGTATGTAGAAGACAATTATAAACCTAAAAGAAAGTAAAAATTTGCTATAGTGAAATATTTCATGTATGAGGAAATTGAATGCAGGTCGTTCACGCTAAACGTAAAATTTTGAGATGACCATTTTACGAATCTCGGACCGTTAGTAGGCCTACTTATACTTCAAATTAACAATGGTTTCTTTACGACTTTAGTGATTGAAAGTGAATTACCAAATGTAACTCCCTGTATTGGGTAATATTATTGAAATAAAATCTAAGCAAGGTCGTCAAAATGTTATGTAAACCTATAATGTGAATGCAGAATGACGTGTACAGTCTGTTAAAAATAATTTTCCTACAATCTGTAACAAACTGATGTACGAATCTGCATTTTTTGTACATTTTAAATAGGTTTGTTTATGTGTACGTGTATCTGAATAGTATCCAATTTTCTCAGTATAGAACTCAAAACTGTATTTTATTTATACTGCAGAATGAGAGACTGATATAACCTGAACATGTATGTTTTGAAATTGTGATTTTTTAGGGTATAAAAATCTTAATATTTCAAGTATAGTATCCATTACAAAAACGGGTTTTTCGTGTGAACATGGACAAACTGATACAGAACCAGAAATTTGTATTAAACTAAACATGTAGATATTAAAAATTATGTAAAACAATGTGTATATTTTCGTTTTAATACTCAGCAGTTTGTTTCCTAATCTACTATCGTAAAATCTTGGCATTATATTTTAAAGTTAGCGTAAAGAACATAACTTACAGTTTTAGAAGCTCTTAGCCAGACTTCAACTGATACGAAATCGTTGACCATACCAAAAAAAAATATTTCTACAGCTTTGTAATGGATCTATCGAATTTCTCCTGGTGCGAAATTGAGTACATTTAACTTACTACAGTTTGTTGGTGTGTTATAAACGTCTAAAGAGTAATTTGTTTTTCTGATTCGAATATAAAAATTCACTGACGGTAAGGAAGTGTTTATAAAATTACAAATAATTATATATAACTTGATTAGTCCTGATATCATACTAGTGTGATACTTGCATGGAATTTAAAATACGGCATGTAACATTTCTAGTCTTGAGCGTATACAAATATTTTTCAGGAAACACACATTCCATAACTATCAAACAACGTGATGCTAAAACACACCAAATTGAAAAGTATACTTTTCTTATAATACAACGTATGTGAGTAGTAGTTGTGTAGTTGTAAGTTCATTTACCTAATTATTTTATTTTTAATTTTGTAAACATGTCCCAAGAGCCATGGTCAAAACGGCGTCACATTTAGAGACTTTTAATTTAGTATAAAAGAAGTATGTCCATCTTCCAGTGATGA
>PNEQ01023347.1:0-36950 GCA_003012365.1 Medauroidea extradentata
TTCTTATAGCTAGTGCTCACGAAACTCCCCGGGATTCTATTAGGCCTATGTTGACGCCGGTTACACCAATAAATTATACTCTTAGGTTTCCTTAAGTCTTAAATCCTTACGTTATGTTTAAGCCAGAAGAACTACAAAGTCGTACAGCAAGAAATTTGGAAAAATAAACAGGGTGGGTAGGCCAAGTACCTTACAGTATCGCCGTACCAGTTTCAGCTTAAGAGCCATCCAACATCATCTATAGTTTCATCCGCTTCAACACCCAGGACTTCGACTACATTCAGTGTCAGCCATTCAGAGCACCAGTAATCTGCGAGGAGCCAGCGCCTCGCTCCAATGGCCGTCCTCCCACGACCCAAACAGATTAGTCTCTCATGCAGCCAAAGCCAAGTAAGAATTTTTCATGATAATTTTTCTCGTCATTTCATTACCGCTCCATTCCTATCTCATCATTCCTCTCCAACCCCCTGGTTACATGTTCCTAAGACACCACTGACTAGTATGTGCCCAACCGACGTCATCCTACACCCTTTCTGCCTTCCTTGCTATCAGAACAATAAAGGTCCTCTTGTTGCAAGTGCCGAGAATGCACACAACTGTTTCTGACATTAATACAATACCTGGTATGTTTGCAAAAAAAAATTTGTTTATGCTCTCTCAGAAAAAAGTATCCTGCATTGCAGTTTATAAAAGCACGCACTAAGAGTTTTTTTTATAGCTACGTGATGGAAACAAAGTGTGACGTGCACTGGCACGTAGCACTTACTTGGCCTCTTATCATACAGTAATTTCAATTTTTTTTGCCTTAATTAATATTTTTTTTCTCTGTTTATAACAAATTAAGTAGGCCAACTTAATTTGTTATAAGGATGTATACAGCGGGATTCAACATATTAATTGGGGATGCGAATAGAGAAATTTACATTAAAATTTTCTTTTTAATTTTAAATTTAACTTTAAAGCAAGAGAAAAGTATTTAATTTTACGTGCCAATTTTATCGGATTTATATCGTGTTTGGACTCATTTTAAAGCTAATTTAATTTCTAGCAACTTTTCTAAGTAAACTTTTCTTATATTTTGCCTTGTTTGGATTATTTAAATTTCAAGTAGCCTCTTAGCTTGCTTCTCCTGGAATGGGATTTATGTGGCAGGCTAATCGTAGTTCGCTTGCTTGGAAGCACGTACAGAGAAGTGCTGGCTTTTAAAATTTCAAATAAGCTCCGAGCTAGCCGGTGCTTTGGACGGATTTATCTGGCAGGTCAGAGTTCACTCGCTTGGAGGCACATACATGGACGTGCTGGAATGCGGGGGCTCTGCAGGGCGTTTCTCGATCAACGTGGGTGGTAGTGTCGGGCGTAAAACTCCGCGACAGATTGATGACAATGTACATCCCCATTTAATAAACGTAAGGAATATTTAACTGGTATAATGGAATTAAACACTTCGTAAATTTATCAGTATCTATGTTACGTACAATTTTTAGGTTATATATGTCAGTTAACCAGCTTTTTAGGCAAGTTGGATCCTGATGTATCCCTCCGCCGCTCGGCCGAGTAAGTCGGAGAGTTCGCCCGGGAGCTTATTAGTTGGGGCGTCATGGCGGCAGGAAGAGGACGTGTAAAACGTGGTAGAGGGGCTGTGAAGCCTAGAGGACGGATTCGTTAGGAGAAATCAGTCTTTATTTGTTTCTCTTTTTGGCATACTGTCTTTTTATTTCTAGTAAATAGTAATGTAACCAGAAGTAGGTATTGATAACCGCATAGTCGGAATTAGGGTAGATAAAGTGCCGGACCAAGTACTACTACGGAGGGAAACGGCAAGTCGTAATCCGTAGATAGAAAAGTCACCTCAACTATTTCTGGGCGAGCACTCGCAATGTTAATTGCCTGTGTCTGTTAAACTGCGTCAAAAGAAGGGTTAAATAAAAGAAAGAAAATGCCGATATTATGATTTTTATTTATTTATTCATCTGTAGCTGATTAACCTCACTGCTATCCGGGCATCAATATAATAGGCACCGCCTCTACATCAGCTCGCTGTGTTTTTGCCATTTTTTTCTTTCTGCCTAACTACCTACTTGCAATAGCAACGGAGGAGAGTTACGTCCCCGGAATCAACAACTACATCGGCGACATAGAAGGAGACCCGTCACATTCTGGCGTCCCCGAACAGGGACATCATAACCTCCAACATCTAGATAACAACGTGACGGCGGGGGGAGACCCATCACAAAAGTGCGGTTAAAACATGGTACTGCGACCACGAAAATATTAACAAACGTTTTCAAACAGCCATAGTCATCATATTATTAAAAGACTACCACTGCTAATTGTTTTTGGGTTATGTTATTTGATGGAAAACGCTTCTTAATACTCTTTGTATTGTAAAACCATATTTCGATAAAACACTTGTGTGAGGCCTTTATTGTTTCCTGTTTATTTTTATTATTTCCTTATGTTTGACTTACTGAATTTTGCTATTATATATTGAATTATTTTGAGGTATTGTTGACAGTTGTTTGGCTTTTATCTGTATCAGGTTTGAAATTGTAAATTTTATATGTATTTAATTTGGTTTGTTTAGGCTGAGGCAACTTTGTGTTCTAATTTAAATTTAATATTATCATTTGCAGCTGAACTGTTATTGTTTTGGAAATTCCTTTGGGTACATTGTTGGGTAGCATAAACAACGGCCAGGTGTGCTTCCAGTTTATTTTTAGTCCTAGTTAGTTTTCCGTTACAACTCGGCCGCTGCGCGGGAATGAGTGAGAGAGACAGTGCTATTCCCACGCACAAGATTGCGGCAGCCAATGAACTACTTTCTTTTAAATATTTTTATGCTAAGTTTTTCGAATTGGACGTTTATTTAAAGAAACAAATATGTGATTAGACAATACATTATTAGCATTGTGATTATTTGTACTTTGTTATCTAGTGTATAATATAGTTTAGTTTATTTAGTTAGTTGTAAGTGTTGGTTCAGTGGGTGGCCGCTAGGCGCACTAGCAGGGAGAACCAACGGTAGTTGGTGTCAGTGCAGGTCTTACTACTCAGACTCGCGGCGTGTAGGTCACGTTTGTCGAGGGGCGGATTTTGCTTTTGTGTGGGAAGTACTGAAAGGGGCGTTTCGGGATGGAGGGCGAAGCGATGGAGGACGAAGCGGCAGTGAAGGACCGGGAGTGGAGTGATGTTGAAACTTTTTGGACTTAATTTTGAAAGCTTATTTTCCAATCATGTTTTACCCTTGTTTTGAGTTGGGTAACAATGGCGGGGCATGTGTTCTCCCTGGAGAGTGTAGCCGCAAGTTAGGCCGTAAATTACTTTGTTCCAAATTTATGTGCCGATCGGTAACTTTGGTGTAATCTAGTTTTTGTTGAATTTGAACATCGGGAGAATAAACAAACCACATTAAAATTTTCGGCTGCTTTTATTTGAATTACTACCACTTGTTCACGTGCCATGAACATCTACTAAATCAATTCAATACTACTACAACTTATTTTCCTCGCCGCGTCACATTTCTGATGCCGTGACCAGGATTTTAGGTCAACGACTGCAAAGTTATTTTCACTTCATCTTCAGTCCAGCCGCCGCCTCATACTTGCTTCCATCATTCAGCATAAGACACATTTTCAAAATACAATGTATTTTATTTATTTAAGAATGTACCAGAGGAATATTAAGTTGTTTGTAAATTCAATTAATTTTCTCTACAATAACGTCAGTAATAGAGCAGTTTTCAAAAATATTGTGAAACTGGCGCATTCTAAGAGCTTTCAACAAGAGGACCTTTGATGTTCCGTATTCGTATATGCAGAAAACATTAAATGTTCACAAAACATGACAATGAAAAAATTTTATGCAATTACAGGGTTTTATTTCAATGAAGGGAAAGATTTAAAGGGTGATTTATTTACAGATTGAAGTTATCACTTATACCTAACATCAACTACAGAATTTGTATTTTAACCTAAAAAATGTTTGGCATTTTTCAGGATACAGTACTATTTTAAAACTCAATTTTTATGGGCTCATACCTCTCTTGGCTAGGAAGTGTCCCATATAATTACTACTGGTTTTTTCATAAATTAACACCCACTCCCCTGCTGTTCCATAAAGTTTGGGTGCTGGGGTATTGGGTTAGTAGATAAAAGAGAAAATTCCACATAAAAAACTGCTTAAAGGTTTTATTAAGAAATAAAGGGAACTGACATTAACATAATATGCCCTTCAACATGTGTATGTTTACAAAGATATTTTAATGCTTTTCTTTCTGAAATATGTAAGTGCATAATGCAAATAACAAATACAGCACTGCTGATAAAAACTACTAACAATAAATTCTACAAAAAAAAATATAAGAATTGTCACACTAAATACAATACTGGTTGCTATAAACCACGGCATAAAATTAAAATAAATTTCTCATTGTGTGAAGATGTTAATGGCAAAATTAGGTAATACTGATTCAGTGGTGTCGCTTCCACACTTCATTTGGAAAAATATTTTAAGAAAAAACTGCACAATGTAATACTAACTCAACATGTAAAATACTGTACATGACAGTAACAAGCGTACATGGTACATCATAAACAAGCACATCTAAATAGTATGGCAAGACTGCGAGGAGGTAGCGTCAGGCAATGTTCTAGAATGGTAACAGACGACCACGACAGACAACACAGTGAATAGTATTTTGTTTTATAGTGAACAGTTATACATATGAGAATTTTACCTGTTAGATAAATCCACTGTTTTACATTGAAAGAAAAACATTATTTAGGAAGCTAGCAAACACAACATTTAGAAATGAAGCAGCTTGCCGGTAATATGTGCCGCAACTATTGAGCAAAGCAAGCATCAAAAGCAATGTCTGTAGAAAAATTAAGCTTTAAATCAATTTCAGGTGAAAATGATGATGTCAATAGAAGAAGTCCACAAAGAGACATATAGTTGAGCCTCGTTACTACAACAAGCCATGGTTCCCGAGAAATATCTTTTTGTTGCACTACTACACAATTTAAAAAGACCTCTTAAAAATGAGAGCATTTTTTTCGTCACCAAGTTCGCGTTTAACTACTGCTGGTGTAAAACAGGCATGTCTTTAAAATAAAATAATGATTTAAATTAATAGCATATTCTTTCTAACTAAATTGATGCCTGCAAGCCCTTACCCCTCTCTTTATTTCAAAATAAAAATTTTTTTTTTATATACATGGTGGCAAGTACTGTATTAAGGTGAGTATCTACCACACTGAAACTTTCTGATAAACAGTCCAGGCAAAAATAATTGATTATATTCCAATAATAATTACCGGGGTTCTTTGTGATTGAAGGCCAGGTACAGTTATTGGTATTCCATAAAGCTGCAGAGTCACGCTGGGCAAAGGTCCACCATTCCTTGGCAATACAGGCAAGGCAACTGCGCAGTGCATGACCTAGCTGCAGCAGCTGTATTCGCTCTCCCATGACCTGTCGCTTTTACTTACCAGTGCAAACCCATACACAGTAACTGGTATACTTTCTTTAGTGTGATACTCATTCAACTTTCCCTTTGCAAATTTTTATATTCAGACTGCAGTATTGTTTGCAACTTTTTTAAGATTGTTTTTACAATAACATACTTGTATTATGTACTAATGTGTGCGTTTTCATAATGCAAAAAAAAAAAAAAAAAAAAAAAAAACAAGGTCGTGTACCAGACTAAACAAGTTACTAGCCTTACCTACAAGAAACTGTCTTATGTCTGACAATTGTCCCCGCTAGACACACGTATTGACTAAGCAAACGGTTGGTTGTGAGGGAGGTTTGAAGACTGCAGCGGTACAGGCATCTTTGCTTATATTATTAGTTGCGCGTGTCTAAAGACTTTTTTTGCGCATGAGACTGATAACTGTTTATATGTTTGTTTTTTTTTGTTAAAAAATAGTGAATATAAGGTAGTTTTTAATCAAGTATGCATAAAATACACTGTAAGATACATTGTTTAAGAACATAGACATCAATGAGAATTAAATGAACCATCAGCATAAATAATAATCTTTTCAGTGTCGGGATACTGCTCAGTCTTGTAATATCTGACTATGTTATCTCGCCTTCTGACATTTCACCAGAAGTGTCAAGATTTTCACTTGGTCCTTCCTCAGCTCGTCTAATTGAGTGACCAAGTAGCGGCCAATAAATTTAAGATGCTTGCAATAAATCTACCATAAAACCAAAAACCAACTGTAAATAGAATCGTAATCCAATATAGTAATAGTTCACAATCCAATCCGTTCTGATTGCATTCTGAAGTCAAGATACAAATTGTTTGCAATTAGAGCAAGTAGTAAGCATGTCTACGAGACATTTTAGAAAACTAAACTTTACCCGAACGGTAAACAATGGCAATTAACGTGACAGTAAAGCAACAATAATGGCCACAGTAATAAAGGTAATACAGACGTGTCCTCTCAGTTGCTGGACTTGCAGCCTGTCACAACAGACGCAATGGTTTGGCAGTAAACATGAGCTGCTATAGTCTTGTCATTGTTATGCATGCAACAGGTGATACAAGCTAGACACAGGTAGACATGTGTGGTGTGAGTGTGAAGGGGAAGGGAAGAGAGAGCGTCACCACATAGTGTGCCATGCTTCCATGTTGCACACAACCTAACTCACCAGGCGCGCACCACAAGTGTATTCTGGCAGTAGTTTTAGAGATTTTTCAACAATTTTTAAATTTGTTCTATAGCTGCGGCTTACTGATTGATGGTAGTCACTTATATTATCGCTGCATCCTAACAAACACATTTATAAATAACCTTTCCTAAATATGATTCTTTCATTTTTTTATTTGATTTTATTAAAGAATATTTTTTTTTTTTTACAAAGATTGGGAATACAGCTGTAGTTGCATTGTTGTCGTAGTTGCGTGGCTCAACTGTACGAGGTTTGTACAGACAACGCTATATGAGAATAATAGGCAGAAAATGGCAAAATAATTAACATACTTATTTACAAAGTTTCATACTACATCAAATAATGTGAGAAATTAAAAGTGTGTGTGTAACAGAAGACAGCTGAGTTAAATATACTTAATGTACATATCTAACTGGTAAAATGATGTCTGATGAAACATTTGTAGAGAATGCAATTATGTATTCGTAAGAAGATATAACTTACTGTGCAAGACTGTTTTAACACAGTTTATGCTCAATATTGCACCAAAACATTTCTACACGATTGGACACATGGGCAGGAGAAGGAATACTTTTTTACACTAACAAGCCAATTCAAAACAAAATAATTATTGCTACAACAAACATCCACATTTCAGATTTTTAAACACCCTTTAGTGTTTTCAAGCAATGAAATTATTGTGAAAGGAAACTGCCAGGATTGAAACATACATGATCATAATTCATACATTTAAAAAAACAATTATCACTATTGTTTTTTTTTAGTAACAGTATGTCAAGATTTCTTTGCGGGAAAATACAGTGCTAAGTAAAACAAGTTTGCACAAAATCTACATGACATCAAAGAACCCAGTCACAATGCACACTGAACTAACGGATCGTATAATTTGTTCTGAAAGCTGCATCCATCTACCTGGCAAAGTGAGCACTGCACAATATCACTTTGTTACTCAGCAATAGTCACCTCGCTTCCAGTCTTCACTACCGAGCAAAACTTCCAGTGGCTTCGTACCTCTAGCATCTGTGGCAAAGTGTTTTGTCAGCCATTTCTTAGCTGTTTGTAATGACACAAGCCAAATGTGTACAGTAAAATCCCGCTGATGCGACCCCCCTCTGATGCGCCCTTTCCGTTTATACGACCCTATTTCGAGAAACCGTGAAAAATTTGAGTCTAAAATGTCGAAAATTTGACTAAAATCGGCTGAATAATACGTCTTTTATACTTTGTTTGCGCTATGTGTCACATTTATCTTGGCGAGGGCTGTACTGCAAGCGGGCATGCATACGACGGCTAAAAATAGACACCACCCCCTCCCTCGACTGTCCGCTAGCCAATACCGGTAAACTACCGCACCACCTGATAGCATCTGCGCGCGCATCTATTGATGTTATCTTGCTCACTTATAGATACGGAACTCTCGCTTGTTGATTCAGATTTCTCTTGGTTCTTATTAGTTACGGTATTTGTTGACGACTTATTAAGCTTTGTTTCTTGGATGCCGATTTGGTTACAATGCTAGTTTGATTTTGTGAATAATTGTTGACGACACACACATTTTATTTTTGGATTTCTACTTGTTAACATTGTTGGCTTGATTCTGTGAACTATCGTTGACGTCACGCACAGTTTTACACCGACTTTGATTTGGTTACATTTTTGACCTGATTTTGCAAATTATTGTTGATGATCGTGACTCGATTTTCAACTTACACGAACTCGTGAATTCGTGAAAATGAGTGAAAACCGAGTCCGTTTGTTGCTCATGAAAAAATACGAAATTATCCAGGAAGTGAATAAAAATACAGTTTCAAAGGCAAAGATAACGCAGCAATATAGCATTCCAAAGTCTACTCTCTTCACGATTCTCAAAGAGTGAGAAGAAATTCTAAATGCAGTACAGAAGGAAGGCCGCAATGTGATATTAAAAAATTTGACATACAATAACTTAGAGGAAGCTATGTTGGAGTGGTTTGGTGAGCTGAGAGCTCAAAATTTGCCTGTAAGTGGACCAATGATGTTGGCAAAGGCGGACAAATTTGCATTGAAGTTGGGAATAACAGACTTCAAGCGTTCAGTCGGGTGGCTGAATCATTTCAAGACTCGACACAAAATATCCAGCAACAAGATCATCGGCGAAAGTGCGTTGGTTGATCCTAAGTCGGTGAGTAAGTGGTAGCCCTTGCTCCAAAACGTTCTCAGCCGTTACCAGCCCCGAGATGTGTATAATGCAGATGAGCTGGGGATGTTTTATAATCTCTTGCCAGACAGCACTCTTGCGGTGAAAGGGGACACATTCAAGGGTGCGAAAAGGAGCAAGGAGCGCCTCACCATCCTTCTGTGCTGCAACATGGACAGCAGTGACAAAACGAGGCCCCTTGTAATAGGCAAGTTTAAAAAACTGAGAGGTTTCAAGGGGAACATTCTCCCTTGTGACTATGATTTCAACAGGAAATTATGGATGAATGCTGCAGTTTTTACGAAGTGGCTTCGCAGTTCTGATGCCAAGATGGGTGTCATGAACAGAAAAGTAGCCCTCTTCATCAACAACTGCCCCGCACATCCCACGCTCGATAACCTCAGGAATTTCAAGCTGGTTTTCCTACCAAAGAACACCACTAGCGAACTTCAGTCTCTGGACAAGGGGATAATCCAGCAGGTGAAGCTTAAGTTCCGAGAAATGCTTGTGCGGAGCATGGTGCTGAAGCTTGACATTGGGAAAAAGATGAAGAAGTGGGACGTCTTTAGGGCAATTTGAGGCGATTGTAACCAGTTGGAGGTCATTAAAACCTGCAGTAATCGCCAACTGTTTCCGACACTCCCAATTTGTCACACCAGTCGACGAAGATGCTGCCGTTCATGTGCCTCTCGCTGCTGCCAACCCTGAAAACCCCCACGACCCACCCACAGTGGACACAGAGCCCCAGCCGGACCCCTCGACGTAGCAGCAGCCTCAGACGTACACTCGGCCATGCAACGATGAAACATGGCAGCAATTATACCCAGACTGCACGTTGCAGAGTTCGTGACAGCAGATGACAACACTGCAGTTTGGGGCACGCTAGACGATGTCGATGACATCCACGGGCAGGAGCCCAGCGACGAAGTGGAGGAAGCAGAAGAGCCCGAAGTTGCGCCGACGACGAAAGACGTCCTCAAGGCTGGGGACGTCTATGAATACATTCTGAGGCGGCATGGTGCGAGTGAAGCTGTGTGGTCCCAGTTCACACAATTGAAACAGTTTGTGGAAAATACCATTATGAAGAAAAAGCAGGCAACAATTACGGACTTTTTTAAAAAGTAGGGCGGTGTAAGCTGTATTATTTTGTTTATGTTTCTGTATAATTTTGTTTGTTTTACACCTCGTCGACGTTAACTTTCATAGAGACTTTCGCCTCACACGTGTACGCACCCCCAATCCTCCCCTGCGCACGTACCCACCCCCAATCCTCTCCCGCGCACGCACGTGCGCACACATGCACACATCTACACCCCCACGCACGCACGTGCGCACACATGCACACATCTACACCCCCACGCACACATGCACACACCTACACCCCCCACGCACACACCCACACCCTCCCCCATGCACACTACACACACCACACACATGCATACATACATGCACATGCGCGCAGACACACACATGCGCGCACATGCGCGCAGACACGCACACACACACAGAGCAGCTTGATTAGGAAAGTGTACAAACAACAAATGTGTTAAAACATTCACTTTAGCCTGAGATATTTAATATGTCGGTGAAGTACGGTAAGTGATCATGTTTAAACAAGCCTACAAATCGTAGTTTATTCTTTCCACTTTTTTTTAGTACTCTTTCACATGTAGCATGTCCATACAAACTTTACCGTTTGATTTCATTCAATGTTTGCATCCACTTCACAAGCGTCTGGTGTAATTTCTCATTAAGTAAAACGGAAGCAAAATGTAAACACGAATACAGTGAATGACGGACACGTACTAGAGACTGGCGAGTAGATACGCGCGCAGCCAGCAGCTCCCTCCCCTCCTCACCCTTACTTACCCTCCTCGCATTCTATCTAGTCAACTGGACGGACCGGAGCGATCAATAAAATGGCCCGCCAGACCACCCGCCACGTCATGGAATGCAACCTTTTAAACACCAGTGTAATACAGCCTGCAAAAAAGATAATAAACCTTTATTTAAAACATATAATTTCAATACTAAATCGTCTGATTTTCCTAAAATTTTTTTCAGTGTAATTTGTTATAATCTGTGCGGCCATTTTCTTAGTAAATACAGTAACTGAAATGGCAACGACAAATTTCTGTATCATCCAAGCCTCAGTTTATTTTTTTTTTTTGTTAATTTATTAAGATAACATTAATCTTTTTTGTAATTAGTCGTTACACAAAATTCACTTTCAGTCCATGGACATTTAGATTATTTTGGTGAAGGCAACCAAGGTATCCTTCTTCCTAAATGTAGACCGCAATAGTATGCTGATGTCGTATGTTTGTTTTTTCTCTTTGGGACTATGTTACGTTGCATATCATTGTTACGAGACATTTTTCACATTAATACACCAGTGACTGGGGGATTAGTGTTCTTTTTTGAAGGAGGGAACTGTACCTTATAATGTATATCAATTGGTAATAAAATTGAAGAAAATTACAAAGCTTTCATCTAACATGAAATATGTAGTTAAAGGGTCCATAGAACATACTTTCAAACACAGACAGAGCTAGTCAAGGAAGAATTTAACAAGTTGGCTGCCCTGTAAGTTGCAGCTGAGAACAAAGAATATGTAAGCTGTTCCTGTATCCCAGTGCGCAAGGGTGTGGCTGGAAGGACCCACACGTTACATTTTTAACAAACTCACACGTTTTTGGAATATTAAGTTTTAATTAAGTTGCCTTGTACTAAAAAATGTAATGAGATAAAACTGATTACCAACTGAATGAAATAAGTGGATAACGTCTAAAGTATAATTACGCCACATTAGTATAAATAGTGCTTGCCACTGCTTACTCCGTTGGAAGGTATAAATGGCAATGGTGAAGGATGGCTGGCTAGCTGCACACGAATGTCTGGGTTGCGTTAACTTTTCCGCTCCTCGGAAATGCTCGGAAGTATTTGTTTATCCTTGGTGACTGAGCGTAAAGATATCACCATGTATACACATACAAATGTAGTTTCCTAACTTAACAAAACATCCTTAGAGTCAGCGTAAAGTGTTTTCTGACACTTAAGGGGCTTTGATAAGGAGCGGGAGGAAGGAAGATATCTGGTTCTATCACAGAGGATGAACTAACATCCCCTAGCATTCCAGAGGATCTGGAAAGTTAACCTGACAAAGACGCTCTGTGGCTGCAGGGAACGCTAATGCTTCACAGCTGCAGCATGTACTGCACTCTGTCTGCAGTTGTCAGTACTGTGGCTCATCCTAGCGTAGCAACGCAACACTATCTCTGTGACGGCGCACTGCGAGTGCCTAGATGCTCGCGAGTGAGACAAAGGAACAAGGTGCAAGTGCACACGCTGACTTAGCACAGCTCGGCACGTCCCAGCAAGCCGCCAGCCACCACCAGCTGTACACACGGCCATTGCTCTAGCAGACTGTAATACCGGCATTGCGTATTTAATGCTAACGAGCTACAGTCTCGTATTAAAGGGTTTTATACTCATATTTATATTAAAATAAATACTTCCAGCAGTATTTAACATACGATAAACCAAACTTTACTAATTTTGTTTCTGAGAAAAAGTGTGCAGGTGGTACATTTGTATGACATTTTTATAGTAAATTTTATAGTAAATGTTCATATAAACGAGAAACCTCGTAAAGGTCTTGAAACACATTTGCCTTATATGCGTTGTCGTGGAAAATATGCTGTGATATGTTGTCTGCAGCACTCACCTGTTCACCTTGACTGAGCTAGGTTTGTTGTGTTGCTATTTTATGTTGGAGTGCTGTGTATTGCAGCTACACTTCTCCAATCTTGTGGCACTTTTAGTTGGCCAGTAGTATAGAGTACAACAGAATTAGTACACTGGTAGCCATGTACATGATAAGTAGCGTTAAAGTAATACAAAAAATTACTTTACTACATACAGTACGATTCCTCGCTAACTTCAACAATATGTCAATATCCAGCGGCATACATTCAACTAAATATGTTGGATATCCTGCAGACACGTGAAAGTAACATGGATGTCTTATTTAATATTTAAGGCACTGCTAAAGTATTTAACAAACAACGTTGCACATGTCTTACTGCATTAAAAATAAATATGTGCTGTTGCTGAAATTGTGTGGAAATAGATGTTTATTGTTTTTGTAAAAAGGGTAAGTCGTATATCTTTCCGGATTATTGTTTCATTCGGAAAACCTATGTTTATTAAATAATGTCACTATTTAAGTAAACAAAGTAATATCACACTATGGATGATTACACTAATTTTTCACACACGCTAAGTTATGGTTTTACAACAAGTTATTAATTTTGGAGGTCAAAATATAGATACTCGCACATTTATGAAGCCAGCCATTTTACAAAATCATTTCCGGGAAGCAACCAACTGTAAAATTGAGACAGCCATGGATGCTTAACAAGTCCCCTCTTCCTGCCTCTTGAGAACAAACTGAAACTGTACATTTATAAGTTGCTCCAAGAATGAGTGAGATATTTTGGTCAGCGCTCAACATCGAGGTCTTTAGCGCTGGTGAAGGGTGGTGACATGAGGCGAGTAAGGAGCATCGCCAGAAATGAAAGGGCAGGGGAAACGGGAGATCCCGAGAAAACCCGCCGACCAGCAGCATCGTCCGGCACGATTCCCACATGCGAAAATCCGGGGACCGAGCCCGCCGGGAGTCAAACCCGGATCACCTTGGTGAGAGACGAATGATCTGACCATTCGGCCACTGCGGCCCCGCTCCAAGAATGAATTACGAGAAAGAATGTGGACTGGGTAAAGACATGATTTATGTGTTGGCGGTCAAGATAACTGAGCTGCTATGTGGAGCCACGCCACAACCAGCATCAGGAGACAGCTCGAAGCCACGACCGGCCTGTCGTAAAGCCACTGGTTGTGGCAAGATGTGCAGATTGCCTGCTCAAACTACTAGAATACACGTGCATGTACTACACCCATTATTTTATACAAAGATTAAAAACATTTGTTGCACATATGAATCAATGGTTTACAATATACCTTACGGAAATATTGAAACTTACGTAGATAGATTAGCAGAAATGTCCCTCTATGGTATATGGCAACATGCGTACAAATATTGTCACATTCTACACATACAGTAGTTTGTTTAGTAAGCATTGTGATTTTGTTCTTTGGTTACATGAAACACCAATTATTCCTAATGCACATAAATTGGCACAAATGCCATTATTATTTTACAGTATTTGCTGTTTTCTGAATCACACACATGTCAATTGAAAGTAATTACAAAACAGATGCATACTTGCTAGCAACACTTTACATAAAATATGCTAAACATTTAACACAAGGAAGAGAACACACATGCCAGTACACACAGTGCACAGTATTATACAAGTCGATGGATGCTCGACGGGCCGCAGATGTTACCTATCGTCGATCATCACCTTTCTGAACACTCCCGCTTGGGTCTGGCTCTTGTCTTCGTTGCTACCTAGCGCTGTTGTCCCATCCTTCGCAATGAAAAGTTGTAGGCCAGAGGCTGTAAGAAGCGTACACATGTTTAACCATACATCGACTTCCAGTACCAAACAGAAAATTACCAAATACGGGGAAGAGGAAATAGTGAGTCAGGGTGGCCACTTATTGCCACAAAGAAATTTCCCTGAATTTTCACTGATTTACAATACAAACAAAAATTACCCTAATTTTCACCACCATGAAAAAAAAAAACTTTTTGGTGCTTTATTCTTGATATTTTTCAATAAAGGCGAAGATATCAGATCCTTTCTAACAATGTTACGATGTCCAGCTAGTGAACTGGACAACAATTCACCAGAACTAACAATGAACTGGACAGAGATGCATAATCACCTCTACATGAGGTAATTGTTTTGGAAAAAAATACAATAATGCTCTCAAAACCCTTTTAATTTCAATCCTATGACTTTTCAGTAATCTCAAAACAAACGACACAAGAAAATTCTTTAAAATTTCTCTAATGGTCCAAAAAGTTCCTGGAATTACCCTGATATTTCCAGATGGCCACAATTATTATTTCAGGATTTGCAATTGAGTGGCCACCTTGCGAGTGTAGTTGCCAAGATAAACCATTATGCCTTGTAAAAACAACAACAAAACTAATGTAAGGAATGAAACCACAGACCTGTTGTATCTGTGCATTCACAAGTACTTTACAAGTTAACAGTAACTATCTAGATGAGATTTCAGAGTATATACATGTAGGTGAAAGTAAATGGAGGAATAAACAAATGGAGAATTGTGAAGAAATTATTAGAGATGGGAATCTTTCGTTTTATCTAAATAAATAGTAAAAAATGTGAAATGGAGATTTTCTTGCTACAACATGCGAAAAGAACCATATTTAAGAGAAAATATGAAAACTGGGTTTCTAGGTACAAATAGAAAATAAAAGACGTTACTACTTATTTACACACACGTAAACGTTCGTTAAAACTCAGCAGACTAACGCGAGTCATGTTAATAGGCAAGTTTTGCAACACTAAAGCGCTGATAAATGTGAACTGGATATGAAAAAGACTGCAGTGGTATATCAAACGAGTTCAGAGACATTTTCAAATAAATACCTCACGTGCACGACATTGCAAACGTCACCAGTCTTTTCAAATGGGTTAAAATACAACTTCCATCCAGCAGCAAGTTAGGGAATACAAGAACAAACACTTTTATACAAGCGATAGTAGCATTATGATGTGAAAATTGAACAACTTGTACCATGTTAATGTAGTGTTGGGGAATGTGTGTTGCCGAGCTTAGTAGTAGTGTTAAGGTATGTGGTGCCGCGGTGTGCCGTGGCAGTTGTATGTTGTGGCTTGTAAAAGAAGGTCAGAAATAAAGTGGCGTCAAATGGACTTCGGATCTGTGTGTGGTCATTCATATCACTTGCGACGAGGATGGGATCCGGGGCTAATGGAACACATTGCTGTGTTGTTATAACGTTTTAACGCATTACGCAGTGTTCCACGATACGTGATGGCGTTACATGGACCGACCGTACCGGTGTATGTACAAGGCGCCGTGACTTTTGACAACTATATCAAGCGGCTAAAGTTATATTTTTTCCGTCGCTAATGCGAAGGAAAGTAATTAAGTTATGATGTGTACCATTTTGCCTTCGGAGTTGTATGCAGTGTTGAAAATGCAACTAAGCCCTAAAAATATCGTAGACGTTTGATTTGACGACTGTATTGACTGTCTACTTAAAGATCTCTCTACGAAAAGTATTGTTATCGCAGAACGGTTTAAGTTCTGGCAGCGTTGACAGCAAGGTACTGAGACAGTAGCTGAGTATATTGCGATTATAAAACAAATTTCCCCAACCTGCAAGTTTGGGACTTTCCTCGATGAAGCCTTGCGCGACAGGTTAGTCTCGGGAATATTATCTGAACCAATGGTTCGGAGATTGTTGTCAGAGTGCAAAGATTTGAAATTTTGGTTATGGACATGGATACAGTTGCTAAGTCAGCCGCCCTCATGAATAGTGTCGAGCGGTTAGAAGTGAACATAGTTGACGCTGGCTCGATTCCTAGTTCTAGCTAGGGGGCACAACGGAACGTTCAACTGATCAAGAAGGATTATTGGTTGTCGAGACGGCGTCCGAACTACCGCCAGTGGCGAATTCCTGATGAGTCGCCCAATAAGGATCATGCTCTAGAGTCAAAGCAGGGTTTGTCAGGTTTGTCGACTGGTTGCAGGAGCTGTGGGAGTCGGCACCAGTCCAACGTCTGTGCAGCTCGCCAGTGGGTGTGTTACAACTGTGGCCTTAGAGGTCACATAGCCAAGGTTTGCCGCAACCCCATGGTAAATAAATCTGTTTTTGGTTTATGGTGTACTGCTACTACTGAAGTAACCTTGGATCCAGCGTCAGTGCAACTAGTCGTTAATGGTGTGCAGTTAAGTTTTGTTGTTGATACTGGAAGTGCAGTTACACTCTGTGACTGAGAACATTTTGTGCAAAAATTTGGACCAATCACTCTAACCCCATTTCCTGGCGTGTTAAAGGCTGCAAATGGTTTAAATGTACCCGTTAGTGGGGTACTGCCAGTGAATGTGCATAATGAAGTATCAGGGGGTGTTAACCGCTTGTTCTTGTTAGTTACTAAGGGGTTAGCTACTCCAGCACTTTTGGGCAGAGATTGGTTATCTGCCATGTGGCCTGGTTGGCAAGATAAAATATATTCAAAACCAGATATGACATCAATTTGTTATGTAACTAGCAGTCATAGATTTGAAGTGTTGTTTGAGTTAAAGGCTCTATACCCAAACTCGTTTTCGCTTACAAACAATGACAAACCTATTGTAGGTTATAAAGCGAATATTAATTTGAAGGACCATGTCACGCCTGTGTTTCATCTGTTTTATGATGAGCCTTATGCTATGGTCCAAAATGTTAAAAATGAACTGCAAAAAATGTTAGAGTTGGGTATTGTGTCACGTGTGTCTACGAGTCAATGAGCTAGTCCTATTGTAATTGTGCCTAAAAAAATCAGGCCAAATACGTACCTGTGTGGATTTAATGGTTACGGTTAACCCACACATTCGTGTAGATCAATATCCTTTACCATATGTCGATGATATATTAAATACGTTTGTTGGATGTCGGGTGTTTTGTCGACTTGACCTTACACAGGCATATTTGCAATTGTAAGTAGAAGAATACAGTACGGAACTGTTAACCGTGAACACCATTAATGATTTATATAAGTTCAACCGATTAGTGTTTGGTCTGCTTCTGCCTCTGCAATATTCCAATCTGTGATAGAGGCAATATTAATGGGGCTAGATCATGTAGCTGTTTATCTTGATGATATCTTGATTGGCAGGGCAAGTAAGGAAGAGTGTAACAAGACGTTGCACCAGGTGTTATCAAAGTTAAATGCTCATAATGTGAAGGTTAATACCTGTAAATCTGAATTTTTTGTGACTTCTTTGGAATTTTCAGGTTACCAGTTTTCAGGGAGGGAAAGTCACCTACTAAAGCTAAAATTGACAAAATAATGTCAACCCCTACACCTAAGGATTAAACACAATTGAAGTCTTATCTTTCCCTCCTCAGTTACTATAGACATTTTATTCCTATGTGTCCTGACCTTTTAGAATCCCTTTACCGGATGTTACGCAAGGAAACTACGTGGGTATGGTCTTCTGAATGTGAAATGGCCTTCAATAAGAGTAAGACGTGCATCTCTGAAAAGGCCTTATTAGTGGTCTTTGACCCCAGCAAGGAAATACTGTTGCATGTCGATAGCTCGGCATACGGAGTAGGAACTGTCCTTAGTCATGTCGTTGATGGAGTGGAGTTTCCTATCGCCTTTGAGTCTGCTACGCTTTCTGCTGCAGAGAGAAATTACAGTCAGTTGGATAAAGAGGCGTTAGCTGTCATTTTTGGGGTTAAGAAATTTCACAAATATTTATACGGGCATACGTTTACCATTATTAGTGACCATCAACCACTTAAGACCCTATTTTCAGAAGCCAAAAGGTTACCCCCATATGGCATCTGTCCGTTTGTTGCGCTGGGCTTGCATCTTGTCTGTGTATAAGTACTCCATTGTCTACAAGAAAGGACAAAGTATCCCTCAGGCTGATGCAATGTCCCGTCTCCCCTGTCCCAATGCGGTGGATGTTTACGTACCTTACAACTCCCTATATTTTTCCAGATGAGGTGGCAGAGGAGACGAAACGAAATTCAGAATTGAGTGCAGTGAACGATTATTGCCAAAGAGGTAGGCCTCATCATTGTCCCAGTGCGGTTTCACGAGTGTTCTTCACCGTTCGTGATAAGTTGTCTAATAGAAACGGGGTATTGCTGTACGGAAACAGGGTAGTAATTCCCCCAGCATTGTGCGATAGGGTTTTGAATTTCCTGCCCCACAATCATACTGGTGTAGTTCGTTCCCGAATGATGGCGCGTTCTTACATATGGTGGCCAGGCATCAACGAGGACATTTGGAAGAAGAGTTCTGGTTGTACTATCGGTCAACAAACTCAGAATTAGGGATGAACCGATTCGATTACCGATTAACTTTAATCGTACGATTATCAGATTTCGGTAATTAATCGTTATCTGCGATTATTGTAAACGATTAACCGGTCCAGCATGAAAAAAATTAAACAAATTAAGAAATAGCTTACACTTTACGCTAATGCTAATGTTTTGATGTTAGCGTCCAGGAAAAAAAAAACATAACAGTGAATATGGAACGGAAATACCTTTAATACGAAAGTAATTCCACGTTCTCATAAAATAATGTTTATGTTTCACACACTTTGAATTTCTTATCAAAGCTACATGTGTTTGGTAAACGTATTTATGAGTAAAATTTATTTTTTTGGGAAATTACTTTTCTAATTCCATCAGATTTTAACATTTGTATTTACAAACGTTTGAGAATGGCTTTGTGTAACTTTCCACATAACCGTTCCATGTTTCGCCATTACCTCACATCAAATATGGCAGACAAACAAGCTACAAGCACTTGTTTGTTTAGTGCCATGACGTCACACGCACACATTTAAAGTGTTTGGTGCACTGTAAGTGAGAGTCCAGTGCAGTTGACGAGATACCATGTCAAGGCCGAGTAAAACAAACACGTGTGGTGAAATGAGCCAAAATATAAACTATGTATGTTGGCGACCATGATTGAAGTTGTATTTATTTATTAATAGCGGCGGGAGTGTATTTGCATGTATATTAGGTTTTTTATTACTTTTGTGTAGGCCTAAAATAGGTAATTGGTAATATACATAATCGGTTGAATTCAATTTTTTTATGCAATCGGTAATCGTAATCGGTAATCGGGTTTTTCCATATCGGCTCATCCCTACTCAGAATGCTAATAACCAGCAAACTCTCGGAGAGTGGCCCGTTACTCAAAGACCTTGGGAACGGATACATCTTGATTTGTTCCACTTTAATTCCGTGACCTACCTCATTCTTTGTGATGCGTATTCGGAGTCGATAGAGTTTAATTTGTCAGTAGATTCAAGTTTTCATTCAATCCTGAAAAGTCTGATTGAAGTGTTTTCCCAGTTTGCGTTTCCATGCACTATTGTTTGTGAGAATGGTCCGCCCTTTTGCGCCCGGGAATTGGCCCAATTTTGTAGATATCGGGCTATTAAATTTATGTTTTCCCCACCGTACAACCCACAATCGAATGGGTTGGCGGAAAGGTCAGTTCAAACCTTTAAAAATTATTAACAAGAAGTCTCATGTCTGCAGCAAACTCTCACCTTTCCATGTGTCAACGTTTGGGTGACTGACTGCTTTCGTATTGTTCTACCCCCTCTTCAGTTACGGGACTTTCACCTATGGCCTCCCTTTTTACATTTACTCTGAGACATCCTTTAACGATTGTTCAGATGTAGACTTGGATGCTACCTTTACTTTGTCGTGCCCCCTCTTGCGAATGGATAGGGCTGGTTCTGTCGAGAAGGAGGTGGATTTTCAGGGCTTTCCGGTGGAAGAGGTGGACCGCGAGGTGGTTGAGTCTGTTACTCCACATGTTTCTCGCTATGGCCGTACCATTAAGCCCTCAGTGCGTTTTTCACCTTCCTAGCATAGTATCGCATCGTATTGGTTGTTTTCGTGGTCTGTGTTATACTGAATTGTTTTTTTGTAAGTTCTGTACCGGCTGTTTGAATTGTTATTATTGTAAGTTCTGTACTAGCTGTTTGAATTGTTATTATTGTAAATACTGTACTGGGTGTTTAATTACTACACTTAATTGTGAGGGGAAGGTAGTGTAGTGTTGGGGAATGTGTGCTGCAAAGGTTGGTAGTAGTGTTAAGGTATGTGGTGCTGTGGTGTGCCGTGGCAGTTGTGTGATGTGGCTTGTAAAAGAAGGTCAGAAATAAAGTGGCGTCAAATGGACTTTGGATCTGTGTGTGGTCATTCATATCAGTTAATAGTTGCACGACAAAACTATAAGAATTTATGTCTTAGGCTGTTTTTACACCACAACAATGTGCACAGCCGCATGCCTCATATGCTGCAAGACCGACAACACAGCAGAAGTTGTCAAGGTCAATTCTAATGCCCACATCCTTATGTAAATCTAGAGAAAAAAGATTAGCTAATGCTGGATTGTTTTCTTTATAGTTTCTTTTATGTATTGAGTACCACGCTGACCTCCTATTTTTGCCATGATGTACTGTGGAAAAAAAAGTTGTCTTTCCACCTCCTCCCCACAACCACCAGGCCTTATGCCAGACACGAAAACAAAGACGATCCTTGGAACGAGTGGGAGTGGATAGACAAAGATGTGGCTCTGCTTTGCGACCAGACAGGATGGAAGTTGTCAAACAGTTATGGTGGGAGTGGTGTGGCTGTGACATACACTAGACAAAGCACAGCAGTTGAGGCGCACGTGCACACGCGCACAATCTGGTTTGACGGCCGAGGGAGGAGGGGGAGGTAAGGAGTGAACAGGCATTGACCTTGCTTGGGCAGTCAGGAGTGGTGGTATCTGTTTTTAACTGTGTGTTTCTTACAGTACAGCTCCCCCCCCCCCCTAAAAAAAAACCCAGCGGACCATAAAAATGAACAAATAAATTTTTCAGCATATTTTTCTCAAACTTTCTACTGGTATAGTAAGTTTTACAAAGGTAATGTCTGCAAGTTTAAAATAGGCTTTGAAGTTTGCAAATTTAAGTTTGAAATCATTAAGATACAGTATACACAATTATACTAGAATACATAGTTTTAAAATGGCGTAAGTATTCATGGTGTGCAATGTTACATCTGTGTTTTGTTGAAATTGTAATCTCGAATTTGACGTACAGTTGCTTCTACCAACTATTTAGTAACATAACTTGTATCTATATGAAAACTTGGTAGTAAATTAATAATGTATTGTGTTTTGTTTTCCTATTTCACAAATAGGTTAAAATGAATAGAATAACACTACACATGTAAAATTACTAGCTAATATTTAATTTTTATAGTACAGAAAAGTTAAGGGCCAGATTGTAAGTAGTAAAAAAATGCATTCCAGTATTTGTTCTTTACTCACCACGCACTTCTTAAGAAAGTACCTCTAATTTATAGAAGTCTTTCACTACTTTATTATTTTTTAATTAAAACATCAGTGCACATTTATCATGAAATGTGGTGGAAGCACCTAGCAAGAATGGCAAGTCCCAGATACCACAGAGAACAGTTACAAACAGTGATTTGACACCCTGAAAATTTCACTCACTTTCCACTGTTTCTTCCGTCTGTTCAAGGGTGGTGGAGCGAAACAGCTCGTCGATGAGGCTGTCAGGATTTATCCGCGTAACTTCGACCCTACCCTGGGCTCCAGCTGCCGCACCACCCTCGTCAAGCTCCTTCTTCCGCCGTTCAAGGGCAGCCTTGGCGCGATCCAGGGAGCCTGTCTCGCTGAAAGCAGAGCTCGAGCTGGGGTTCCTGCAACATGTTCATATCCCCACATACTCATCAAAAATCACACACACCATGAAAAAAAATATTCTGAACAAATAAGTAAAAAGGAAGTAATTTTAAATCCCATTTGCTACTAACCTCTTTCCTTATAATCCAGAGTTAACTAAGAGCTCATGTCACTAGTAAAAATGTACTAACCAGAGTATAATTGTGTATTAATGTAATTACATCAGCTTAACTTGTTAGGGAAGGGATTAACAACTGACTCCTTAATAAATAGGTGCTGTTACTACTTTCATAGATGACAGGTAATGTAGTTTCTATCCAGGTCCCACTAACAAACGTAAACTCAACATGACTGAGACTTTGTAATGCACATTACTAACATGCACATTTAAACTGATATGGACATAATGTTGATTGATAATCTGGGGATGTCACAGTGTACATGCAACACTGCCTGGGAGATTTTTACATGTGGTAACTGGCTGACGTATTACATGCTAAGACTACTAAGAGCAAGAGTACTTGCCTTCGACAACATGCATGGTAGACTTCATTAATGTGCTTTCATTGTTCACGCTACATGTGCATATTCCACACAAAGATTCCATCAAGCTCAACAAGAAACTATGGTATATTATGTATACGTGGTGTGCGTGAGTATATATACGTATGTATGATGTGTGTGTCTATATGTATAGAAACATGGACATAATATGTAAAGAAACAACCGCATTACAAGCACACAACACAAATACTGGACTAAAACTGAAGATGAAAATAAAGTGCCAAAATATTGTACAACATTTCAAATACACAATGTGTCAACACTGCATGCATATTGGCTCCTCTTGCACCCCACATCCAGGTAATATTTTATGTAGGTTACGTCAAGTAAAGGTCAAATCAATTTTGGGCAGCTCAGGATTTTTTACCTGCGCCCGTAATATGCAGGTCAGAACAGTAATAGTAACATAAGTAAGATAATAGGGAGGCGCAACAGAGGACTAACTACAGTGCTACATTACCACATTGTGTATCAACATACAACACTTTGCAACTTACATTTTCATTACCAGTTTAGCCCAGTATTCGCATAGTGTGCTTATTACGCTATCGTTTCTGGACGATCAGTATAGTGTCTAAATATTGCAAGTTACATAATTACAGCTGTAAAGAAGAGTGAAGTTTTATCGAGATGTAACGACTGGTAAGATTTACAGCTAAAGTGATTAAGAATGTTAATCAATTAATTACTTCCAACAACTGCACTACAATTTAACTGGTTGTGACTGTCAAGCTCTAAGATGATGATCTGAACTGCAGTCTCACATGATGTACAAGATCCCACAACTCAACTCAGCCCCTATCTTGTGAGAGTGCAGTGCTTCAAGGCTACTAGGTGTTGACGTGCTAAGAGTTGTTATATTAGATCACAGCAGACGATGTGTGACTCGCGAGGTGATACTAGAGAACCTTCATGAATGCCATGTTCAGGGAATTGTTCTGTGTCTACCACCGGCCTCAGATGAAATTTTCGGATCAGGAGGTTACATGAGTACCTCAGAAGTGAAAAGATGTAGAATCACGTCTCAGAAGTTGGCCTTGGGAGGGCAACCTTCTCTACAAATCTGGTAGAATACTCGATTACTGTAGGAATTTGTGAAATCGGAACGTTGGCATCTGCAGAGAGCCTTATTTCCAGGGCTTCAGCCATACAGGAGCATGGATGCCACGAGCTGTCATTTAGGGAGAATAGACGCCGCAAAAACCTCAAGTATTCTGTCTGTAGTGGCTTTGGTAATAAATAAATGGTAATTTGGTACTCAATTTTCAGGCAGACTGTAAATTTAAATATTAATAAGTTAATTAAATTAGGTGTAAACTCACTCAGAAGACAGTGCGAGTTTTGATTTGTATCTTAACTTTAATGTTACGGTAAGTCTGAATACCCACACAATCGTAATACTTAAATTAAAATTGGAAAACTAATGTAAGAAGGTTTTACTAATTATGTTAGTAAAGAGAGCATCTAAATGATGCTTGTTTTAATAATATCATAATGTCACATTTCCAAACAAAATGTTCAATTCAGTTTAAATAATTAATAATTTACAATTTTGAGAAATTTTTTTTATGTTGGCACCAATTTTCATAAATAATTTTTGTTCAATAATGATAGGTCTCTGACTACCAGCTTTCTTAATTTTTCAGTTTAGTGCTACGATGGATAATACCTTTTCTTACGGGTTTTAATTCCAGGAAAACACCCAGGCTCATTTATGAGTCCATAACCTTTCGACCAGGACCGTAGCTTTTACGTATGTATGTGTGAGTGTGCACGTGTGTGCATGTTCATGTGTATAAACACCACGTCTGGTGTTCATATATTTGAAATAGTATTAATTAAAAAATTTTGTGTGCAGTATTGCATGTTAGGTATTATTTTACCAACTGAAACAAGCGTGGTATTTTGATAATTCATTACAAAGTTACTGAATTTACATTCCTGCATTCCTGTCACTGAATGCAGTACACACAATGTAAAGCTATAGCTCTCTAATTATAGGAGACAGAGCAAAATAAATAATAAAATATTAATGTAATTTTTTTATAAACTATTGGACTAATTCAAAGCTAATTTATTTTGACATTTTATCATTAATTCTTTGAGCTAATTAGGGTAGCTACCATTGTTGTTGGTTAGCCATTTTAGAAGTCAGTATCAAACAAATAATTTACAGGTAATGTGTTGTTATCTGTTGTAAGATAGGGAATACAGATTTTACGGTTCAACAAATTATCATTTAAAAATGAAGTCAGATATGTATAATGTTACAGATTTGTCATTTTAAAATATAACATACAGTGAGTGATTTTTTAAAAATCTTTAATATGTACTTGCATTACTTGCAGATAAGAGATATTATATATGGACATCTTAACATGTGTACAGCATATGCTTTGGTCACATATTTTCCAAATTAAAAGCCATACAAAGGTATTACATATACTCTGTAAGTAATCTCTTCCAACAGCCATTTTGAACGAGAGTGCTACAGTAGAACTCCAATTATCTGAACTTCAACTATTTGGATTATCTATCTCGATTGCATTAAAGAAAAAATTTTGAATGATTAAGAATATTGTACGTTTCTTTATAGTTCTAAAATCATTCTGAAGGAAACATGTTAAAATAAAAAAGGTTCCAAGGTATAATGACTGCAGTTACACCTAGCTGGCACCACAGTAATACTGCAAACAGAGAGTAGTGGCTACCGCATACACAGGCAATACGTCGTCAGTTTTGCACACACTGATGTTGTATTTGTGCCAATAACACAGGGAGGCATACCATCAGTCTGCGTCACTTCAACCTAGGACTGACTTGCTGCATGTGAATGTTTCCTTTTCAGTAGTTTTCTTGTGTATGTATAGTTTATTATGCAGCAGTATGTACATAGTTTAAAACTTTAAAAACCAAGCTTATTTTACAGTGCACTTTCTATGGACCATATTGTTTTTTGTGTTTATTCTTACACAATTTCTTAGCTGTAATTTATTTGATCAATATCAGATAAATGTCATTATTCACTAAGAAAAGTAATAATAATAAAAGCCTTATTGGTTGGATGGACATGAACAAGAAACCTTCATTGCACAGCTATTGAAGCACCAACACTTTCTTTTAAAATGAAGTTGCTCCATCCTGCATATCCAGAAGCAGATTTGAACTTCTGCTACTTTATTGGCATTTTTCGATCAATAAGTAATGTTTCCTTGGCGATAGGTTGTATGAACTTGCAAAATTTACACAACAGCTTGTCAACAATCGTCGATGACTTATGATACCACCAGAAATAGGGAAAACACCTAGAAATTTTTTTTAATGTTTTCCTCATTTTTCCGAATTATTTCGGCACTAAATGCAGCCAGGCAAAGCAATAGCTCCGAGAACACTGTAATTTTCGAATTATTCAGCTTTAAAAATGCCATATTTTCAAACGCCGCCACAAAAATTGAAAACGCGTTCTTATTGGCTAACACATGTATGACGTAGTCTTACTTGTTTTGGTTAGCCACCGTACGCCAGGCACTATTGTGTGTGTTGGAATTTTTCAACGACTTACTAAACTAATTAAATTTAGCAAACCCGGTTACGTAAAAGTTAATTCTGGGAATTCGCCCGTTGTTTAGGCATGCGTGGTTGTAGATTTGGTAGCCAACAACGAAGATTTATTTCACTTGAGTTGGTTTTAAATGAGTGAAGACAGCAATGTATTAGTAGGCCTAGCTCTCCTTCACACATTGAGACGTTTTAGTTATAGGTTTGAGTTTATGTAAATTTAATTTAAATTCTAGAAAGATAATAACTTACTATGAATTCAGTTTAATGTTTCAGATCCAATATATTATCATAAGTTTGGGTTTGAAAGGTCAGACGAACGAAATTCACACGCGTACAAAAAGTGAACCTATCGAGCTTATGTTTGGAATGCGTTTAACCAAGCCTGGCACTGACTATGATCAACATTCTAGTTGCACGAATCGGTAAAATAACATAGCAGATCAATTATTTTATTACAAGTACATTTTTTTCTCTCAGTAATTTTTAAGTTTCTCGTGAACGGAATTGAGAACTGTGCTGCCATCTCGGGGCAAGTTTCACAAGACCCCGCCCACCCCTCGAATTATTGGCCAATCATGGATGTTTGAACTCGCCTATTGGCTAATGACGTTGCCACAGTCAGTGGAACAGCCAAAACACTGCAGCTGTAGATATTTTGTCACAAACTGCACGCTATTGACTGCAATTTTTAACTTAGAAGAACTAATTTATTTTCTGCTAACCGTGTCATGTTGTACATAATAGAGCATTACATATGTATAGTGTATTTTTGTCGTTAATAGCAGACTATTAGGTCTCTTCTTGAAGCTTAAATCATGCAGTCCGCCTTCATTTATCAGGCGGCGCTAAAGTTAAGATTTTATTCCGAGTAAATTGAATTTTATTGCTGCGAAACGAACTATTATCCACATTTATACCCTTCGAAGTTCAAGCTATACTCGATTTTACCACATAAACTACCTTATTTAACACAATTTCACGACTTGAACGTATGTTGCTGTCATTTTGTGTGTTACCTACATTTAAATGTACAGTATCATGACGTCACAGGAAATTCAATATGGCCGTTCACGTTTTTGCCACGCAAAAAGACTGCTCATTTCATTTAAGTTTTTCTGGAGTTACACAAACGCAATGAAAGAAAGTATGGTACCGTTGTTCATTAAATTAGACACAATTTTGAATAAAAATATAATAAAAAAATAGGAATTTTCCCTATTGTTTGTGTGGATGAATCATTGGCACAACACAGAGGCCGCCTGTAAATGAAACAATACATTCGTAACAAGGCTGCAAACTATGGTATCAAATTGTTAAAATTATTGGTACACAAAGGGTGCACATGGAATTTGAAAACGTTTGGGAATAAGGAAAAGGATCCTGGTGTTGCTGTACCCTCGAATGTTGCACTGTAACTGTCAGAAGAGCAATTGTGACAAATAATATTCTAGCATTGAATGGGCTAATAAGTTATTTGATTGAAAAACACATTCACTTAGCACCCTCAGATCTAATAGGAACAGTAATAGAAATCCTAAACTAGGCATCGCAAAAAAACTCAAGAAAGAAGTAATCACAAGAGAAAATGCAGAAGAATCGTTGTGTTGAAATGGAAGGATAAGCATGATTTATTTCAACTACACACACTGCTGAAATGGTTGAAATCAAACGAAAAAAAGGGGAAAAAATGAAGAAACAACGTCATACTGTAAAATGGTACCACAAAGTTGCAGTTGAAATGATATTTGGAATTGCTCTGTTGAATGCCCAGATTGTTTACAACAGTCTTCAAACAAGATAGAAGAGTATCACAAAATTTAAGGATGTGGTGCGAGGCTTGTTGAAGAAAGAAGTTACAAGCACACCCACATCATGCACTTCGGTGTTGTCTACTGCGTCAAAATGCCGGTCACTCCAATCCCAGAGATTTGACAAGAAAGGACAATTAAACAAAGTAAGAAAATACTGAAAGGGATGTTACACAAAGTTTCAAGATGAGCCGATTACTAAGGGCCGTTTTTATAAACGTCTTTCAAATGACAACCAACTGCTCACCAATGCTTTCTCTATGGGGATAGCAGTTGGTTGTCATTCGAAACCCGTTTATAGATACGGCCCTAAAACTAGAGTGAAGAAAGTTGTCAACTATTACAGAGACTATTAGAAAGAACCAGCTTTTTGTTTAGAGTGTTTTCACAACTATCACAAAAAAATTAATTTGATATTAAATACTGGATGGTTTATGTGGTTAAAATTGCAACAATTTGTATCAAAGGAAAGTTATTTGTATTTGTTAGAGCAAAATTCGTAAGATAATTTTTAGAATAATTTGATAGCTAGATTTATTTGAGTAAAACAAAAGTAAAAATAATCTTCTTTCATTGTGTTGTAAACAGACTGAAATGCAGGTGCCTGAAAGTAATACTATGAAAATTTTGTTTTTAAAGAAATTTTCAAATATTGAAAATAAATTTGTTCTTATTGTTTTATACAATTTTGTATGAAAAAATATATAAAAAGACAAAACATATGCCACTGTTGTGTTGTAACCAAAAAAAAATCTTTTGTTCAAAGAAGTCACTGTATAGAGGGCAATAAGATCATGGAAGTAGTTAGAGTAGTGTAAAATAATAAATGCAATTATTACACTTTTATTCTAGTTTTAGAGGCCTTAGTTTATAATGATTATGTAAAACTGATTTGCAGGTGCTTGAAATACTTATAGAAAGTGCCATGTGTGTATTTAGCTTTTAATGATTGTAAATAAAACGTTCTATCTTGTAACAATTTTTATAAGAAAATAATGTTTAGGTATTTATAAAAAAAAAGGTAAAAATAAACTGAAATAACAGTCACTACTCTCGTGTGACTCACTGCAGGAATGTTGTGTAAGGAAACTTACTTTACATTCGCCGGGCCGCAAGTGCAAGAGAAATTGTTTGTTGGGACTGTTTCTTAAAATTAATTTCCCTTCATTTTTTGGTGTAAAATTTTTATGTATACAAGCGAGTGTTTCAAAAAAATTGTGTGAACTACTATTTATGTTTGAATTTTTTTTATGTTTAAATAAAGTATAAAATAAAATAAACTGAAACAAATATTTTAGAATTATTGTACGGTAGATAATTATATGAAAAATATGACGAATGAAAATTCATTAACAAGTAAAAGGTGGAGAAAAAAAAAAAAAGCTAACTTTTATGGTTACATATGCAGGGACCAAGGCCGGCAAACTGTCCAAGGAACACCTCGCTTTGGCGGGCAGCCCATGCAGATGCAGCTAGAGTGGCAGTGATAAAATTTCCATTGGCAGGTGTATACACTCACCACAGGCTATTAAGTGAAACACTTTGCAACCATATATGCCCTCCATGGTCGTTAGTACGTTAAAAGGAAACCTGTTGTCATATAGTTGGCAAAATGTATAAAAATCCTTGAACAACTAGACACAGGAGTGAGTTGTAAACATATGCAGTTAGCTGAGATGTTTAGCATGGAAACACAAACAGTTTCTGATAAAAAAAATTTATAGACACATAAAAAAAAAATCCTAAATTTTAACTCTGCACTTCTCCTTGAGAATGAAGAGGTAGTATTCAAACGGTTTTTGCAGCAGCAAACAATGAGAAACCCCCCTTTATCACCAACTATTTAGTACAAAAGCAAACCTTTAACAGAGAAGATAAAACTGACAGTCTGTCTTCATGTAAAGCGAGCAATGGCTGGCTACGGAATTTCAAGGAAAGTATGACATTCATGAGTTGGATTTAAGTTGCGAGAAACTACCAGCAGATCAAACACTAGCAGAAAATTCTACTGAAAAAGTTCAAAATTGAAGCAGATTCTTGTGGCACTGAATTGCTCTACAATGCAGCTGAGATACACCTTGGCTTTGCCTAAAACAACTAACTGTAGCAATGAAAAGAAAAACTAGTGCTCTTGTTCATAAGGTAAGAAAAGGGTGTGTTACTGAACTGAACTACACTATATCTATAGGAAACCACAATATACCACTTCCGTTGACAGGCAAATAAAAAAAATTGCCGGAATTTCAAAAACGTAAAAAATTTCCACACTCTTGCAAGAATCAATCACAGGCCTGGGTGACTGTTGCTTCGTTTACATGACAGTATTCAATTTTCATACCAAAAGTAAAAATATCCCAAAAAGGTACAGGAAAAGAAGGCAATTAGGTGATATTAATTCTGGAAATAGCACCCACCCAACCCACAGAAAATCTTCTTGACTAAGAAGACGAACGTTCGAAAACACTCTTCTTAGTGCCAAATGTAACGAGTTTGCTGTAGCCGAAGAACCAAGTTGTTATCAAAACCTTGTAATAACATTACATAAGACAACTGTTGAGGAAGCTTTGACAGAAGATTACAATGAAGGCATTGTAGCTCATCACCAATAATTTATTTAAAACACTGCACTTACATGTTAGCAGAAGCATGGAATTCAGTAACAATCACATAAAAAGGGCCTGTAAAACAAACTGAAAGGCATTTAAAAAAAGTAGGCAATACAGAAAGAAAAAGAACAAAAATTAAGCGTGAAAGGAAGAGGAAGGAGACAAAATTATACTCAAGGACATAAAGATCTTTTAAATATTCCAGGATGTTGACAGTGAAGTACACTGGATGCAGGCGAGTGGCTCGCTTGTGAACAGACGGACCCTGGAGTTCCAATGCTCAGTGAAGGTAATATTACTCGAAGTACAAGAGGAGAAACTGATGACGAGGCATACGACATTGGTACTGAACCAAATGTGCGACCATCAACTGGTGAGTACAGCATACAACGTTTGCTGCACTTCAAATTTAAACTTTGTGGCAACATTTATATATTTAAATTGGTTATGATTATTTCTGTTAAGGTTGTACGGAGTGTTCACTTTACAATATATAGTGTACAAAAATATTTTAAAAATTTGACTGAAAAAAAAAAATTTAAGTTACAGTAAGCAATGTTAATTTCAACTCATAGTTAGTAGTATGTGGCACTGTGTGTTAAACACAACACATCTTCTGCAGAAGATAAACTAGTTACCCTCATCACAAAGTGAATCACAGTATGTATTTACAGTCTGTTTCTTCTTTTATAACTGTCCGTGACTCCTAATACTTAATTAGTAGCGTATTTTGTTGCATGTCACAAGATAATGTTGCTGTCTTCTTGTTGACACCTAGAGTGACTGCTCTGTTATCTCATCATCACAACGAGCCTGCATCAACAACACTATGTGCTTAATATGAACAGCACTCTGCATGCAATAAATTATCAAACACACACATCAAATGTACTGAAACATTTGTTTCTGCTAGCTGCCATTTTGTACAATTATTTTCATACGATAAGTTATTACATCATATATTGTGAACTACTGCACCGACTCAGGACAATTCTGGCATGTCTGGTAAAACCATGAAGGATAACGCTAAACATTTTGAACCAGTTTACAGAAACATTGAGCAAAGTTTTTTTAAGTTCACCTTGTTAATATTTGTTGAATTACATATTTTTCTAAGCAAATGACAGCTATAAATCTTACTAATAATTTATGTTGCTAAAGTTTGGTACCATGAAACCAACAAAATGAAGTGTTAACTTCAAATCAAAATAGCACACAGATGGAAAAAACAGGCACAACTGCTTTATGTAAAACATTTCCTTTTGTCAGTAAATAACTACATATGTGAACTACAAAGTATACAACCTAGATCTATACCAATTTAAATAAACTCCAGAAATAATGCTCCTATTAAGTTTTAAATAAACAAGTCTCAAAGTTTTTCTGTATCTCCTGTAACATTTTTCATTCACGGAGTCAACACCTAAACAAAACTAAATGTCTGAACAATATTCAGTGGCCATCCGGTAAGTCCAAATCACATCTATCTCTGTCATATGTAGCCTATATATACATACATATGTAAAGGTATTTCATGGACTAGAATTCTATTGGCAAACTCTGGGACGTTGTTCCTCACAGACAGTTGAAAATAAAGTTTTGAAAACTATAAACAAGGAAATGTAAGACATAGAGCTAAAAAATTAGAATGATGTTTCAATAATCAAAGATTACAAATATGTTAAATTGTGGTCAGTCAAATCATCCACTTTCATTGCTTCAGTAGGGTTAGTCACTATTTTTTTTAGGTAACATTGGAATACCATGTGGCCATGAAACACGTGAGGACATTCTCGATTAACATGAGAAAATAAAAAATATATATCTCTCGTCTGAATTCACACCAGTAATCCCTTATGGGAGATACACGTAACACAGCTGGAAACTACAAATGTGCAGCCTAGCCCTACAGAAGTAGACATGCATGTGCAACCAGTGCCAGGTTATGTAGCAGTAACACACTGTTAAGATGAGTGTTGGGAACAGAAAACATCTGGCAGCAAGTTTAACTATGAATTACATTACTCCAGCTCTCACAATACAAACATCTAGTATTGCAACTTGTTGTGATGTATTGTAATATGGCAGTCCATTACACACAAAATATCTAGAACAACTGGCATTGCGATGCTGCATGCAAAAAATTGTAACCTCTAGTACACAAACGTTGAGAAATAGCAGGTTTTATTTTTTGGGCATGGTAATACAACAGTCCGTAAAAACACACAGAAACCACACAACAATTAGAGTATAGGAGTATAGTTGAAGACCATTGTAATGCTGGTGTTGGGTGACAATTCCAACCTGCAGTGAAGGAGTTCCACGTTGTACCAGATACGACTAGTCCTTTATTTATTTATTTGGGTGAGATACATGAAAAGTTCTGTGGCATAATGGGCTTCCAATATACTATAGTTTTGTTTACGGAAAATTATTTTATAACCTATATTTTACAGTTTGTAAGTTTACCTGTGAAATACGTGTATTAGACAAAACACTCGACAAATGTACAATGTAAGTAGAATTCTTAGCATAAATATGTTTTAAATATTACTTTAATTCCTAATTCCCAAGCAAGAATTAATTATTTTATTTAAATGTTACCTATATATTACTGATACTGTTTGGTAACTAAATTGAAAAGATTCAACCTTCAAAACACACTTTTAAAGCTTAATATATTTCTTCTATAAACATGCAGCTTTCAAGCTCTACACAGTTTAAATTCTATATTAAATAACACATTCTTTTAATTAAATAAATTATCTAATTGCACAGCATCACAATAGCACAACAACTGAAAACAAAATTCACAGTTAGCCAAAATAAATTGCAAATTTCAAACATAAGATAACAGAAACAGCAATGCGTACAAAGAAAACAAGTAGGCCTACATGGTGCTCATCGATAAACGACAGACAGCGGAGGGCAGGCGAGCAACAACAAGGAAGTAACGGCAGGGGCAAGCGCAGCACGTCACGTCACACACGCACACATACAAACATACACACATGCACACATACACACATACACAAACACTGTGCTACTTCTCCGCAGCAGTGGAGGGGGTGGCACCGAGGTCTCGCACTGCTCCTGCTGGTCGTCGGGGCTGATAGCGACTGTCGACAGCTTCGGGTTGCTCTCCAGCAGTTTGTGTCTGCCGTAGCCCCTGAACACGGATGACAAACAACCATCCACTTTCCTGTAGCTGAGTTGGAACATGCCACTCCTCCAACAAGATTCAGCATTTGGCATTACAATTGTAACTAAAACTTCAGCCTCTAAATCTCCACTCAATAAACAAATGTCACTGTGATGTGAACTGGTATCATTATATGAAAGAAGGGTCAGCATTAACAAAAACAGCTATCAACACTGTACTAAAATTACTGTTAAGGGGTAGTACCAGACAATCTAGTGTTTTATCAGGGGAGCTGGGACGTATTGCATGGGGGGAGGGGGGTTCTGTGGAAGTAGATCGGGCATTTGGGCCACAGTCAGGAGCGGGAAGTCCGTAGGTCCTCCCCTTGCGAAATTTCAGTTTCAAGATAAGAAGAGGTGCTGCTTAACCAGTTTTTAAATCTAATCCAAACATACAATGTACAGCACACAGAAATTTTAATATTTTAAAATCCTATTTATAACTTTAGGTCGCCTACTTAACTTTCAGCACAAGAAGAACTAAAAAAAAGCTCACTCAACTGATTTTATGTAAATTTATAGTAACTGCAAAAGAAAGTTATACTTGAGTGCATGAGTACATTTGAGCAAGTAAACAAAATTTAACATTCAAACTATATCTTTACAAGTTTAAAAATAATATACGCTAACTCAAATTATCATTTACAGATTTATACCATTCTTCCGTGACCTGGTTACCGAAACTAAGTTAAGAAATATTTTTTGAAATAGAAATAACAGAGAGTGGAGTCTGTATAGGTTACGAATCAAATAATGCCTGAAACACTCATACCTATTTATTTATTCATAGAATAACAAAAGCAAATACTATTCAGTGGCCAGCAGATAAAAATATTACTCCCTTGATAACAAACAGTGGGACACCAAATGTTTTTCACTATGATTCACTTTCAGCATTATTGTTCACTGCACATGCTTGCATTGCATAAAAATTAACTATGTTAACCGGAAAATTGTTTCAATTATTAACTTAAAACCTGTTTATAGTCTCTACCCTACGAATGGTATGAGTCAACACACCCTAAAGTTATTCTACCCTAGCCTTGGTATAAGTCAGCACACCATAAAGTTATAGTACCATGTGCTTGGTATTAGTCAGCACACCATAAAGTTATTCTACCCTATGCTTGGTACGAGTCAGTACACCATAAAGATATTGTCGCGAAGCTAAATTTTTGAGTTTTATGTTTGCAGGCGCGTTGCGCCGGACTTTGTTTAAATTTTATGAACCAAGAAGCGTGGGTCGTCTCTTGCAATAGAGTTTCGTCAGAAGCGGGCCACTGCTGACCAATTGTTGTGACATGCGACCGGGGCTGCAGACCCGGTGTCGTCGTGGTGAAAGTTTACAGTTTTGGAAGCGCTTGGCTTAACTCTTGTTGCGAAATTGGGGCGTTCCCGGGGTAAACACTCCGGTGGTGCGTCAATTATAGGCGGGTTTTCGCTGACTGGTCGGGCCGCGTCGTAGGAGGGGCGGTGCTGTGGTAGGGCGTCGGTTGCCTAGGTGCGTGGTCATTGTAGTCTTGAGCATTGCCAGAGAGAGACCTTTCCAGCGAGTGGACTTCACCAGAGGAGGCTTAAGTCAGTAAGTCACTGCTGGGTGGGGCTAGTTAAACTCAATAGTAGTAAGAAAATCCAGTAAAGTAAATGTAAACTGTAGAATAGTCATGGTTAAATAGAGGCCTTAAGTCGGGAACACCAAGGCCGTGAACCAGTCCACAGACCGTTCGTCTGTTCCTTAGTACGAAGAATTGTTTTAATTGGTTTAAATTGTAACGTCGGGTTTAGAGTTGACATTGATTTTAATATAATCCAAGATAAAGTTTGTTATTATTTCAAATTGTTAAGTAGTTTATAATCCTTATTAATGTAACGTAATTGTTAAAACCAAAGTTCCTATTTTTTGTAATATCGTTTTTATACCATTATTAAATGTTTCGGTTTCAAATCTAATTCTTTTATTGAGTAGATTGTCCCCCATACGTTAATTGGTTGTAAAGGAAAGAGTCGTGTGGAACAGCTGGAGTTCTAATTTTAAGTGGTAATTAAGTATTTAAAATTCCCATATGCCTACTTCCTGTATAGGGAGATAGCTAATATCGTAATTCTCAGTCATTGAATAAATTCCTCTCGCAGTTTCTGAGTTCTTTAAGATATTTTATTTAATTGTTTTAAAGTTAGTTATTTTTGTCAAGCGAATTTTGCTCTACCCCTGTGTTGTTACGTTCCCATGTAACTTTCGTGGTATTCACTTTATTTGTATCCAGTGTAAAAAAAAATTAGCCCGACAATATCAGCACACCATAAAGTTATTCTACCCTATGCTTGGTATAAGTCAGCACACCATAAAGTTATTCTACCATGTGCTTGGTATGAGTCACCACACCATAAAGTTATTCTACCCTATGCTTGGTATGAGTCAGCACACCATAGTTATTCTACCCTATGCTTGGTTTAAGTCAGCACACCATAGTTATTCTACCCTATGCTTGGTATAAGTCAGCACACCATAAGGTTATTCTACCCTATGCTTGGTATGAGTCAGCACACCATAAGGTTATTCTACCCTATGCTTGGTATAAGTCAGCACACCATAAGGTTATTCTACCATGTGCTTGGTATGAGTCAGCACACCATAAAGTTATTCTACCCTATGCTTGGTTTAAGTCAGCACACCATAAGGTTATTCTACCATGTGCTTGGTATGAATCAGCACACCATAAAGTTATTCTATCCAATGCTTGGTATAAGTCAGACCACCATAGTTATTCTACCCTATGCTTGGTATAAGTCAGCACACCATAAGGTTATTCTACCCTATGCTTGGTATGAATCAGCACACCATAAAGTTATTCTACCCTATGCTTGGTATGAGTCAGCACACCATAGTTATTCTACCCTATGCTTGGTATAAGTCAGCACACCATAAGGTTATTCTACC
>PNEQ01023359.1:0-24907 GCA_003012365.1 Medauroidea extradentata
GGTCATCAAATTTATCCTTCGTAATCTTCAATGGAGCAGTGTAAAGATGTTTTACTCCATTGTTTGAGCAACTCACAGTTCTCTTTATCCTTCGTGGTGGTTGTTGCCATTCTCCTGAAATAAAAGTGTGCATACTGAAAATGGTGCCACAGAAATGTTCTTGATCTCTAGACAGGTTTTCAAGTGCATTTGAATTAACGTGTTCTTGATCTGTAGAAATGTTTTCAAGTGCATTTAAATTGACATGTTCTTGATCTGTAGACAGGTTTTCAAGTGCATTTGAATTAACATGTTCTTGATCTGTAGAAATGTTTTCATCTGCTACACTTGATTCACCATCTGCATTGGCATGTGCTATAACTTCCAGTGCTCCATATTCACCAAAACGAAATTCTCCTACTTGTACAGAGCTCTCACTCAATAATTCAGTATCATAACGAAGTGTTAAAATGTTCCTGTAAGTTGCACTCTCAGTATTCACAACCATTCCAAGAATTTTGAGTGCTCTTGATCCCATTTTTAACGTACCTTAATAATTGTCTGCAAAGAAACATAATTTTGTTGTATTTCTGTTACAAAAGGGTTAGTTATACTAAGGGCATATGGGCTCATTTATTTATTACGAAAATTTTGTATCTTTCATAGTTTTTGCATAATGGTGTGTAAAATACGACAATTAGAATACCTTCTAAATGCATAATGGCATGCCTATTCCCTTATTATCTTTAACTCCTCATTTTGTGTATACAATAACATAACCTAAGTCATCTATAATTGCAATGCAAAAACAGTGCTGCATAGTTTCTTATAATTTAACCAAAGTACATCTTAGTGCAAATCTGTACTATAAATATCGGTAACTTACTTGTACCAGGATGTGATAAATGCGTGATTTCATAATTGGTAAACACAATAACTAGTACTCGCGCACATACACTAATATTTCGACTATTCCCAATGGAATTGCCAGCATACAACACGAACTTACAAGCTCTAAAGGCTGGCTTTTGTGGAAAAAGATACAAGGTTTTAGACAACAAAGACTTACGAGGTTTTACAGTATGGTTCAGAACAACAAAGATACGAGGTTTTAGGATTCTGACATACGAGTGTTTAGGTTACCGTTGCGATGCCAAAGAGATACGAGGTTTTTTAATTTGGCCATAGAAGAAAGATAATGTAGAGTAGACTTACGAGGTTTTACCACTAGAAGTGCATTGAAAATCTGCACCATATTGACCTGGAACATAAATTTGGGAAAATCTGGACTTACGAGGTTTTAGAAGTAAGCCGACGTTATATTACAGAATGCCAAAGTGATACAACAAACAAAAAAAAATTCCAGAATTGTATGTAACGGTCAATTCAGTCGTTGTTCCCTAGTGTTGTGTGTTTACAGTTTGTTAATTACATTTCGTACCTCAATGCTGTGTGAATTCAGATGCCACTCGTACTACAATTTCCACAGCGAGAGACGTATTCAGAGCCACCGTTACATGAGGGCTTACGTAATATATTCCAGCGTGTTTTCTGTCTTCGCGGAGTCTGGAAATTCATAAAATCATAAAAACACTGAAGAAGGCATTTCACTTTACTATTACCTTTCTTCTTTCTTCCTACTTTCAGAGTTCTTCCTTCGTTCGTCCCCTCGCAGATGCGCATACAATGAAAGTTTTCATCCGATGCTGTAGAGGCGTTAGCCGGCGTGTAAGGTGGGTCTGAGAACGCGGATATATATTTCCAACTCGAGAGAAATACATTCTTTTCTTCCTTCTTTACTTCTCTACTCCACGCCGCCTCCGGCGTCGCTTCCTTTCTGCGCTCGTGGATTGAGCCTTATTTCTTGTATTTTTATTTCGGCCGTGGAAGACGCCACTTGAACAAACAGAATGGCGGAGAAGGATAAAACTCAACTGTTCGGACTGAGGCAATCGCTCAAACAATACTAATGGATTGTTACGGGTACAGTCTTGCCTAGAAGTTACCAACAACAGTCAATAGAAAAACTCTAGACGCCCGTTTAGCGACTGTCCATATACAAATATTGGTCGTTAGTTAACAGCGACGTTTTGATCCTTCAAGTGTTTGTATCATTCGTTGATTGCACTATTGATAATTTACTAGCAATATTAATAATAGAAAATTGTATATATTTTACCGTATTCCGTATCCGTTTCAACGTCAACTAAGCTATATTGGAACCAAAAACAGAATTATTATTTTTTAAAAATTAATGTATACATAAGCCAGCTGATGGCATACGCAGAGTATTTTTGGTAATGGACACCATACATAAATTCTATGTTTAAATAATTTTGTATCTCTTGGTGATCGGCAGTCGATATGTGAATGATTTTAAAATTTGCGTTGGCTAGAAGTACACGCGAAATAAATCTTATAATTTTGTTCTACATTAGCCTACCTAATTGAACGTGTTTTTAAAATGAATAAAATACTAGCAATTTAACATATAATTTAGCTTAAACACTAGCTTATATCAAATGTATTTTATATCTTTGTGCTTTTATAAACAATAGTTATACATTTGAGACGGATTCATTGACCCGTTACACATATGCCAAATTTAGAGAAATTAATAAAAAATAATACAATTTTAAAACATGTATGCTAAGGTGATACCCAATAATGTTTGGTTAGGTTTCTGACTTTGTAATAATATTTCCCAATAACAATATTTGACAGTGCTTGTTAATGCAAGGTATCCTCTTTCTACAGACATGAAAATACGTATATTTCCTTTTAAAGATATCACATACACGCAACTTACTTTCTATTCCAGGAATTTGCAATATAAGGTATTCTATACCTTATGTATTTACTCCTTCCCCTCCTCGCGACATGCAAGGAAATTCTTAAAATACGCCCAAGAAACGTTTCCCAAAATGTGAAGGGAATGAAAATCGAATGAAATAAATAAATGAACAAAATAAAATGTCCCCGAATTAGAAAAACAGTTATACAGGATATTCCGAGAGTAGACGTCAGTAAAAAAGCGGGTGATGGAGGGGCCCAAGACCTACCAAATAAACCAAACTTGTGTAGTCTGATTCACAACCGTCTAATAGTAACGCATTTTTAGAGATAATTTGGCTGTACTCTACCTTTAACTAAACATTTACTGATGGCGGAAAAAGTAATGGTTCACGTGGAAAGAAGTTTGTTTTCACCAAAGTTGATTAGTGTCGTCACATTTTAAAACACATTTAACGTCACTGAGAATACAGCTTCGTGATATAAAAAAATCACTTTCACAAAAGTTGTATTTGGTTCGGAAAGATGCCTCCAGTTTGCACGAGGTAAAAAAATATAAATGGGTCACATAAATGATCACCCGCCATCGGAAAAACTACCCCATACTATTACCAATTAATTAGTAAAAAACCATATTTTAATTTAACAAACGTCGATGCAGTAAATGTGAATACATAACGTAGTGCAGCAGATTCGCACAATGTATAAATCAGCAGTAAGGTTGAAATTAGTATGTGAGTAAATAATTCAATGTAACTTTATAGAAATAAAATTATTAAACAGTGTTTGAAATTATTAAAATTTATTTTGAATGTAATATGTTTAATTTGTGAGGATAAAATGAAATGTTATAACTAAAAGTGGTAATAGTAAGTTATTTCATCAAACAAATTGATATTTTCGAAACGGGAAGTTAAAATAAATGAATTGCATCACCAGACACTCTCACGTAGTTGCTGCTTCATATTCGCAGCGGTCGCGGTTATGTAGAGGCTAGTACGCTCGCCTCCCGTCAAAGTGAACTGGGTGTAATTTCTGAATAGCCTCACAAACATATTCTCTGCATTTTGTTAACAATACCATATCTGTGCATACATAGTAGTATGCAGTACATATAGGGTGTACAGAGGTGTACAATCACCAACATGTCTTGCAGCTGATCATATTACACCCTAAGAAACACTTCTTTTCTAGTCGAGAAACAGTGCAAGGTCTTGATCCGAAGGAAGCGAAAGGATTGTGATGTAGCGATTTGTGCAGCTCTTGACAGATATGTCTTGTAAGCCGTTGAAGGTACCATGCCGGCCCCCGTAGCGCTGTCGGTACAGAGTCGGTCTGTGGTGCGAGGAGTCCCCGGTTCGCATCTGCGCCCGGGCATGTTTGTTGTGTTGTCCTTCACCTCATGTCGCCCTCATATACTCTTAACACCTCGTTTTTAAGAGGTCCTAATACCCTCACATACCCCCTCCCAATTATGGTGAATAATGTGAGCATGGAGTGGAACTGGAACGGAAAACAGGGGTACACGAAAGGACCAGCTCCCAGGCCATCTTCATGTATTAGCCATAATTCACACATGCAGAAAAGACGCTTCTGACGCTATTTAGAAATTACACCCAGTTCGTTATGATGGGAGGCGAGCGCACTAGCCTCTACATAACCGCGCTCGCTGCGAATATGAAGCAGCAACTATGTAAGGGTGTCTGGTGATGTAATTAGTTTATCTTATTTTTCCATTGCGATAATTTGAGTTTTGTTTAATTAAATAACTGACTATTACCACTTTTATTAATAACGTTTCATTTTATCCTCACAAATTAAACACATTACATTCAAAATACATTTCAATAATTTCAAACACTGTGAAATTATTTTATTTCAATAAGTTACGTTTAATTTTTTACTCACATACTAATTTCAACCTTATTGCTGATTTTCACATTGTGTGAATCTGCTGCAATACGTTATGTTTTCACATTTACTGCATCGGCGTTTGTTAATTAAAAATATTGCTTTTTACTAATTAATTGGTAATGCTATTGGGTAGTTTTTCCGATGGCGGGTGATCATTTTGTAACCCATTAATATTTCTTTACCTCGTGCAAACTGGAGTAATCTTTCCGAACCAAATACAACTTATGCGTGATTATTTTACACCACGAAGTTGTACCCTCAGTGACGTGAACTGTGTTTTCAAATGTGACGACACTAATCACCTTTGGTGAAAACAAATTTCGTACCACATGGACCATTACTTTTTTCACCATCAGTAAATGTTTAGTTCAAGGTAGAGTACAGACAAATTATCTTTAAAAATTCATAACTTTTAGACGATTGCGAATCGGGTGACACAAGTTTGGTTTATGTGGTAGGTCTTGGGCCCGTCTATTCCCTGCCTCTTTATTGACGTCTACTCCCGGAACATCCTGTATATTGGTTTTTAAATCTCTATAAAACAGTTTCTTTGCGTACATTTATTATTTAAGAGGTTACATTATACAGCATTTTTTAATTCATGTAGGCTACCTCTTTCCTCGCGTTATTAAGACATCAAAACTCTTTAAAGCAATTTAATAAGCGAAGAATAATATCACATAATTTTATGAAATAGGTTTTATTCAGTACATTAGCCACAATACAAATCATAGCAGTTATGACGTAAAATATGTCAATACGGGTATAATGGAAACTGTTCATTGACAGCAGGACTATGGATATGAATAATTATTTGAGGTTTACACAGAATCTCTATGTGCCATGAACTAAAGATGACGTACTAAATAAATCACAACTTAAGGGTTCAAAGAGTTTTTATAAAATGTATATCTTTTCGGAAGTATACGTGTAAAAATAAGGCAGGTCGAGCCTTAAAAAAAATATTTTTTTATTAATTATAAACGGAAAGCATTTTCATAGCAAGGATTTTTATTTAATCCAGGAGGCAAACATTTAATTCTAGAGAGAAAAAAATAGTTCGCATTAGCGAGACTTAAAAGCAGAAAATTAAATTTGAAGGAATATGTCTTTCATGGTTTCGCTATATTGCTTTCCATAAATATGCAGGATTCAATAGCCGTTAATGCGTTGTTTATTTGTCACACTTAAGGTTATGGTACGAGGTTCACCTGGAAAATAAAGTCCACCGTGCAATTCATTACTACGAGACAAAAACTCAATTAGTTGTTATGTATACAATGAACGGATGAATGAAACGTGTTGCTATGTGTATTCGCCCACGATAAACAGACCTAACATTTGGCGCCTGGCTGTGGTGTTTATTTACATGATATTATTTGTCAAGTTTGACATTTGTGGAAGAGATATTGTCAAGCCACAGCTACATATAAGACAAAGCTTAAGCCCTTTTGCTGCCAGTTAATGCTACACCGATGTAATGCACTGTTCTATCTTTATTTCACCTCTACATTACCTGTTTTAAAGCATTACGTGAATCATGATTTCCTTGACCAGCACGATCGTATGATCTTTCCCCGAATAAATACTATGCAAGATAAAATGATTCTTTCCGTTCCTGATAAGACAACCCACACCTTCTTCAGAACTGTATCATCAAATGCAGAGACATTAATATAAATGATGGTTTACCACCAAAATATGTTGGGCCAGCGCAGCCTTAAAAAGAAGCTGTAGATTTTTTTGCAACATACACGATTGGATGATAACTGTCAAACATGACATATCTGTCTGCATACCAATGACAGCTGTAAGATATTTTAACTAACATATTTCTCATTGGTTCTGTCAAATATTGTAACAGTTTCACGCATAGATGAAAGCCAGTAGCATAAACAAATCTTTCGACATGATGAACGTAGTTTCAAATCTATAGCAAACTGTCAAGTTTTCTCGTGATAAATTACCGTCTCTAAGCATTAAGTAATGTAGTGGTATGCTATTCGCCACCGTTTTCATCTCACATATTCAACACTAAAGGACTGTCAAAAAAAAAGTACTCGGTCAAATTTTATGTCCATTTCAACGGACTGTAACTCGTACCGAACACAAATGTAATTTTATTCTGCGTAATTCATATATCTATAAAAAAACTGAATAAATTAAAATTTGATGCAACGACACAAAAATTTGTGTTAATTTGGGAGATGCATAATATACGTTGTTTTCTGCCGTTTGACTAGACTCCAAACGACTGTAGACTCGTTCGACGTCTCCCATTGGCCGACAGTGACGTGGCCTGCCGCGGAGAACGCTTCTGACTAATAGTTAAAGGTGTGGTCTAAATTAAGTTTTCGTAATTTTTTATTTTTATACATGTATAAGATATTGTTTCCTGATTTTAAACATAAATTGTGACTAAATTTGGTTGTTATTCATTTTTTTATCTTTCATAGTTTTAGTGTAGTGATTCGAAAACTTCAAATTTTGTATTCTATGGTTTTATGTACGCCACTAAAACCAACTAACATACCAAACTTGAAAAATAAACTACAGTGAATAACAATGTTGTAGGCTACAAGTTGACATACATATTAACTAAATATAAAAATTTTTTGTGTTTTAATTTTTTTTAAATCTTTAAATTTAATTTTAGAGTTTCAGAAATGTTTTAAATACAAAATATTTTATATTTTATTTTTATATTTGTCAACTTGTAGCCCGCAACATTCTTATTCACTGTAATATTTTTTTTCAGTTTGGTATGTCAGTTGGTTTTAGTGGCGTACATAAAACCGTTAAAAAAAATTGACGTTTACGAGTCACTACGCAAAATCTATGACAGATAAATGTTTAATAAGACCAAAATTTAGTCACAATTTACGTTTAAAATAAGAAAAAATATTTGGTACTAATATAAAAACAAAAATATGACTTTGAAAACAGATGTATACCGCGTCCGTGACACTTGCGTGGTATAGCTACCAATCTCCTGTAAAACGGTTACAAGTACCTGATACAACACAGAGGCCCTTGACCAATGGAATAACATCTTGTTCTCTAGTATCTACAGCGCAGTAAGTTCTAGTCTGTCATTTAATAATAACGATAATTTTGCAGGTCTTCATATATAAATGAATGTAAACTGCCAAAATGTTGCGTGACAGCTCAATAAAGTATCACATATTCTGTACAAAAACATACATATATTTTCCTTGAGAGTTTCTTAACAATGTTGAACACATCGTACAGACTTTATGATAATTTTGAATTTCTGATGGAGCGTAATATGCAAGTGTATGTATAAAGTTTGTGAGAGAGTAGATACACTGGTTTCACTGCTCACCATTGCTTTCTGTTGCAGTTCCGCCCGACAAACCAGTCATATACGACGCGAAGAGGAGGGACCAGGCCAAGATATTGGAACACTACAACGAGGGCAGCGACGTCAATCTAATATGTGAAGTCACCGGAGGTAAGTGTGCTTTCACTGCTAGAGATCTGCAACTCTCGTGTTAATTTCTGACAGCAGACTAGATTTTACGCTGTTGTTCGCTCTTTGACGTCTCCCGGATTCGCAACTTAATCGTTTCCTTAATAGTAAAACCTCGTAACTCAATTTCACACCCATTCAGAAAAAAAGGAGAGTAAAACCAATTTACTTTCCTCACAATGAGAAAAAATACGTAATTTTGTACAACATTATTTTTAATGAATATTTAATACCTACTTTTGACAATATTTCTTTGTAAGTGCCTTATTATGATGGTTTAAAAGTACCCGAATGTCCAATCTTCATAATGTTAGTTTACGAGCTTTTACTATTAAGGTAACGTTATTCATATTTCAGGTACCCAGCTAATTCCTCATAAAACCCTATCGCGCAAACAATACGATGAGAGAGTCTATTGGGATTAACAACTGCTTTTACTTGCACAGTGATAGACTTCGTAACTTTTGCCAGAGGTTCCACCACATCCTTTCTCTTCAAACGTACGGCACCAAAAATATGTCCTGCACTTCAAATTTACGTCACCAAAATGGTTTCCTGCAATCGTTGTTATTTATATTAGTCAAATGTTTAGAGCATCGTAGCTGTTTGAACTGGTTTTTGAGCTACTAAATCACTCGGGAGAGATGAAAGGAAAGAGCTGTGGGCAAAACGATTGTGAATCTAAAACCAGTTCAGCAAACGCTTAATGTCATCTTGTTTCTGCCTCGAATCTCTTAGTTAAACATGCTGCTCTGATTATACTTTATGACCAATATTGAAATCATGAACAGTGTCAATCACTCTTGAAATAGTAGGCTTGCACACATCTTGCGATTGCTGATGCAGGAATGCCTCTTATGTGAGTCAGGCCCCATGAGGAATTCATGTAACGCATTAGAACTTGTTCAATTGTTTGGTCTGCAGAAATTCTGGACCAGAATTTATCTGTTCTACGCACTGTAAAATATCCATCAGGTGAGAATTTTTGCGATTCTGTGCCAGTCATATTCTCTTTCAGTTTAGTCATTTACTGTAAGCAAATGTGTGTTGGTCTGGTGTAGTTAGGTGGCCAGTTGCATGAAAGTATGGGAGCATGAGTTGCACACTATAAAGGTGAAGCAGGAGTCATAGTACAAACAGAAAAAGCGAACACATAATTTCTTTGAATTGCATTAACATTTTGAGATAAGGTCTTAGTCACAGCGCGCCGTGGCAAAGCTCTCTACTGCCACCATCTTTACACGTGTTCGCGGCGACCCAGCAGTCAAAAAGCTAGGCTTCTACCTCGGCGATCCGGGTTTGGTTCCCGGAAGGGTCACCACGAAACTTGGCATGTAGGAATCTTTAAACTAACACACATATAATATATTGAGAGCATGTAATTGCCCGTTTACTATATTATTTTTTTTTTTTTAATTCATATCACTTGACGTAGCTTCTGTGTAGTTACGTAAAAAATCTAAACGAATGCATTACCGATTTCATGGGCACTGATCTAACTTCTTGACGTATAATAAGCTGTGTGCGCCAGCTACTAAAAACCACTGTAATGGTGAGTACTCAATGATGACTGGGCACTTGCTTTTGTAAGTATTTTTTTCTGCACTACAAATTTAATTTGGATAAATTTTATTGCATTGTTGAGTCATACTTTGTAAAAAATATAAAATAGTCAATATTTCAGAAAATAACAATAACTTTTTGTTTTTATTTGTTGAATGATTAGTTTTAAATAAAATGTCGATGTACTGATTAAAAAAAAACAATTTTAAAGATGAATCAATAAAAAATGTACGTACGTATCCCTAGGACTAACGGGAACCCCACAGTAAATCTATCAAAAAAAATATATTTAGACAACTTAAAATTAAAATGGCGGAAACCCCGTCAAGGGATTCATGGGGCTATTGGTGTCATGAACTAGGGAACTTCTTTGACATGCTGGTGAAGGTTCCAGCTTGCTGTTCTGAATTTGTCGATAACCCTTAAATTTGATGTGAATGAACACATACAGCCTCACGTTAAAGACGTTGACCGAGGATGAAATGAGGCACTGACCACGTCACCCGGCACGGCCACTTCTAGATAACTTTCTGAAATATCTTCGTACAATTTAGGACAACACCTTCACACAAATGAGTTGATACACAACGACAAAAATTAATATTTCTTGCTTCCAGAATCAGTTAAAAACGGTGGTATTTGTGCTATATCCAAGATATCATAAAATAATATATAATATAGGTACATCTTGCACTTCAACTAATATATAGCCATATATATATATATATATATATATATATATATATATGTGTGTGTGTGTGTGTGTGTACATTTAGGTCGAGTGCACAATGTTTGTGAGAAAAGGAGCGATGTATTTAAGGATGATAATTTTCCTGAATTTCTCACATCACACCTGAGATTATGATTTTCTTAAAATCTCTATTATAATTATATCACATGAAAAACATACATCCCAAAAAGTTGTCACTTGTTCCTTGCAACGCCTTGCATCAAAAAAGTACTAATTATACAGAGTGAGTCGGGAGGAAAGGTACATGCTTTGAGGGGTGATAGTAGTGGTGATTCTGAACAAAGTGTTTCTAATAAACACATGCCCATTTCTTAGCCGTTTCAGAGAAACCGAATAAAAACAATAAGGAACGGAAATGTGCAGGTGACGGTAAATCACGATACTGTTATCATACGTTCTGTTTGATTGTGTACATTTCCTCACAAAACATGTTCAAACACTCCATCACCAACTTATGCGTTTTGCTACTCTGATAGACAGCTGCTGGGTTGCTGATCTGAGCTCATTAGTACATTGCTTTACTTGAGCGCAAGCATAGTAAATACGAGCGAGAAGTTCCTCTCTTGTGTCCATCCTGCGCGTGTAGACTTCGCTTTTAAGCCAACGTCACACACAGTAATCCAATGGGGTAACATCAGGTGACCTCGGTGGCCAAGCAATGACTCCATGGCGACCGATCCAACGCTCAAGATACGTTTCGTTGAGGTACTGTGTCACTGGCCGTACAGAATGTGCAGGAGCTCCGTCGTGCTGAAAGTACATACAAGCTCTTGTTGCCAAAGGGATATCCTCCAAGTATTCTGGTAACACATTTTGAAGAAAATCAAGATACCGTACTCCATTAATACGATTATCTCAAACTACTGGCCCGATGAGTTGGTCATCAATAATACCGCTCCACACGTTAACTGAGAAACGTCGTATAAAAATCATTTCTACAGTAGGGTGTGGAATTTCGTCAGCCCATACGTGAGAGTTGCGTGTATTGTTGATTCCGTTGCGGGTGAATGTTGACTCATCAGTTAACAGAATACGTGGAATTAATCGATCATTGACAATGATACACTGACAGAATTCTTGCCGGTGGACATCATTTCCATGCAGATGTTGTACACTCTGCCGATGATGTGGATACAGACCCTGCTCGTGTACTGTGGATATCACTCTTGTTTGTGGGATATGAAGTTGAACAGCAATTCGTCTCGAGATAGTTGTTGGGCTGCGTTCTAGTACCTGAAGAATGTTCTCAACTTCATTAAGAGCTTGTTGTACGTGACGTTCGGATACAACATTAACGCTGGGAGGCGTACCACGGTCACGCTATCCTGCAGAAACCCTGCTTAACACCTTGCTATCTGGAACTCTGCGATTAGAAAATCGTCGTTCGTACTCACGAACAGCGGCTCTGGAATTCCCATCGGAGAACCTGTAGACAAATATAATGTCAGCATACTCTGCATGTGTGAAGACCTGTGGAATTTTTGACTACACTGAACTTTATTCACTGTACACTTAACAGCACTGTAGTTCCCATTACTAGGGCAAGCACTGTAGGACTGAGACTGAGGTAAACAACTGCACCACACTTAGAGCGCCACCGTTTGGAAATATACAAAATTACACACAACATAAGATAACAGTAGAGTGGTTTCCCTTCACCTGCACTTATCCCGTTCCTTGTTGTATTCATTAGGTTTCTCTGAAACGGTTAAGAAAATGGCATATGTTTATTAGAAACATTTTGTTCAGAATCACCAGTACTATAACCTCTCAAAGCATGTACCTTTCCTCTCGACTCGCCCTGTATATTCTCATTTCACGCTGTGTGTTCCTTTCTCATGGTACTACGCAAGAATTTCTCGCGTCAAGTCTGCATCTTGTACGAGTTTACGCCGCTTATTTTGCATCGTGCGAAACGAGATTTGTGGACCGGGCGTAGGCAGACAGGCATATTGTAAGGTTTCACATTCGCTTAGATAGCTTTCCTGTGCCGCACTGTACGTTCAAATGTCGGGCTGCCGAAGTGGGGAGGTCGGAGCTTCTTTTGGGAGGCTCCTTTCGTGAGACCATAATTTAGTAGTTTTAGTCTCTGCCTCGCCGAGAAAGCAAGGGTCGCCCTTGAGCACGCGGAAAGACTGGAAGCTTTCAGTGCTCTGTAAAGAAACGTTTGTCTGGTTCGCCTGGTTATAGGACTCGTCACTAAACGGTTTGCTAGAGATTGGATTGACTTCGGTCTCGTCAAATGTCCTTAGTGGCTAACATATTACATAACTGTTAACTGGTGAGGTGGTTTTTACGACCGTTCCACCGCGAATTGTGGCTTGTGTATTCAAATACCCTCGTCGACTATACAACAGCTGAACAGCCAAGAGCAGCCCTCACTGCAATTGGACGGACTAGGTGGTGATTCTTGACACACCTCCCAGCAGCAATAAGACGAGTAGTGTGACTCCTTATATATTTCGCGAAAATAATATTGCCCCACTTTGTTTCAGTGCCTTACGTACACATCTGCAACTCAGCTTCATGGTCATTGGCAGCGTGTATATGTGAAGAGCTGTATCTCATTTGACTGAGCCAATTGCAATGACGTTCCTGCAACAATACACGTCTGTAATTTTCCGGTATAATCCCAAGGCTCGTGACAGTTAAAATATCAAATCACTGACCACTAAGCAGAACTGCAGTTGTACACGTAACGCTCCGAAACAAAATTAGGCAAAATTCTTTTCGCGAAAAACAGGAGTCCCTACTCAGGCTCAGGTCCAGGATGTCAGGTTCCGTAAATCCACCGATAGATGTGCATGGAAACAATGCCGTAGTGGGGATATACGTTGTTGTGGGTTGTTGACTTGTGACATCGAACTCTATTTTGTTAAGATTCTTTTTCCGTTGGCCTGGTTGCGAAAATGCGCGCGGAGATGTTCTCTGGAAGGCCGCTACACTAAGACCTACCTCTCGCTTTCGTATCTTTAGGTGTAGGAAATTAGTACAGTACTGTAGAAATTCCTCGAACACGAAAGGAATTTTGGAAAGCAGTGTATTGTATAGCAAGTTGATATTGAACTACATAAAGTGCAACCACACAGCTGTTAAATCTTAAATTGTATTTCTCATTTCATATCTTAGTAAAACGTCCTAAACGACTTGTCAAAGGATGAGTAAATAGGGGCACATAAATTTTTTGGGTTTAACACCCTGAACTACACAGCCCTGTGTACATTTTATTCTCAGCCAATTGTTAATTGGCTGCTGCTCTGATGAGTGGCTTGTTGTACGTGTAATAAGGTACCGCGGTATAGTCGCTGATTATTGTCATGCCGGTTTGCTGTAGTTTTAAAGTCATCAACGACGAGTTTCATAAACAGTGGCCTAATCAAGGAAGTCAACTTCATACACAGCGTCCCCTCGAATGAATTCGCGAAGTTTCCAGGAATACAGGATTCTAATGATGACCGTTTTGGCAGTACGAAACCGACATGATCTTGTACTAGGCAAATTAAAACGTATAAGTCGGTCGTAATCACAACAACCAATAATGAGGTTAACGAGCGAATGTACTGCATTATTGTGAATGGCGACATAACGATACTTGTTATAGGAACATGATAAACTAGTTAGCCATCTCAAACCGTACTCAAAATGACACTAGCTAGCGAGCGAACATGCCTTGCAACAAATATGAAATGTTTGGCGCAGTAGCTTAGAGAACTCGCCTTACACCAACGTGATCCATGTTACACTTCTGATTGGATCGGATCCCGAATTTTCGTATGTGGTGAACGTGGCGACGCTACTGTTAGTTGACGTGTTTTCCCGGTGCACTCCCAATTCCATTTCTCCTCGCATTCCTTCGCTTCTCTATCTGGCCTCATTTCATGCTAGGGTTCTACAGACACCTACCGTGCATCCAGTTAAAAGTCTGCTGTCGAGGTGCAAAGCCCCACCCACCCCGTACGCTATTTATTTATTGTTACATAATATTTTCTTTACTTCTGTTAGTTGACCATTGAATGCATTTCAATATAAATATGTATATGAATTTATGGCTGTCTGTATATTAGCTCATAACGTATGCCTTCACACACCATTCATTCGATTACAATAAAACTTTGATGAGTTGTGCGAAAAAAAATGGGGGTGGGGGAGGGACCTTAGTAGAGGATCAGTACGGGTTACCCACAAAAGGTAGCGAAAAAAAAAAAAAAAAACCTGTGAGTGTTTTGTCTGGGCCTGCGAATGTTTTTGCCAAAAAGATGAGGGAGGGGGATGAAAATCGCGGTAGAGGGTCAGAACGAGACACACAAAAATAAATAATAAATAAATATAAAAATAAAAAAATAAAAAACTGTGCTTAGTTGTTCGTGCGTCCGCGAAGGTTTCTTCCAAAATAATTATGTTTATTGGAAGCGGGGTCGAAACAAGTTATGAGGGCAGAACAGGGCACCCAAAAACTTATGCGAAAAATTAGAAAAAAGGTCATTGCTACGTATGTCATGAACATCTTATATTTTATGGAGATTACATACTTTCCTTGGTCTTTTGTGTAGTCAAACCATTCAGTACTCCGATAACACTGCCGTACGTATGTACTGTACATTCAAATTGTAACATAACATTTATTTGCTAGTGTCCGTATTGCCTTACCAAAGATATCAGTGTTATTGTTATAACTTATATAAAGGAAGATATACTTTTCGAAACAAATTGCTTCAAAACGATATGTAATTTTACGTGTTTTAAACTACATGGGAATATTAACATATAATTTTAGGTTAACAGGTTTCAGCAGTCAAAACGGACTCTTGAAATCTGAAAATATCGAATATGGTTTCGTTTCGTTGTTGCTAAAAAACAGGTCAAATTTGATGCATATATCTCACTGTCGGAAAACAAATGGCCCAAATGCACATCGAGCGTAACCCAGACTACCTGCTTTATATTGTACGAGAGCGATTGTTCCATGAATAATTCTGGCTAAAGGTCACAATAACAGGAAGCCATCGTATCACTTGGAATGAAGCTGCGTGTATCACAGAACACACTGCATTACTCGTTTCGGCGTTCCGAAACGGTAAGACTTATGAAGAATTTCGTTGAAAAATACAAAACTAGACGTACCGAGGTAAAACGTATAGTTACTCTTATTACGTATAAAGTACAAACACAGCCTAAGAACAGAAACCGCGATTGGCGTAGTAGCTTGCGAACTTGCATCCCACCAGGGCGAACCGGGATCGATACCCGGCGTTTTCGGCCCCCGGATTTACGCTTGTGGGAATCGTGCCAAACGATACCGGTTTTTCTCGGGGATCTCTCGTTTGCCCTGCTCCTTCATTTCGGCGTTCCCCCATTGTAGGGCCTCATTCCATGTCACTACATAGTAAGCAGATACCTACGGGCGCCTAGTAATAACTCTGTACCCAGGGTGCGATATCTGGCCCTCGGGTATACCCACCTCACGACACGATATTTAATCATTCGAACTGAGCGTGCTTGGCGAATTTACAACACTAACGTTAATCTGATTCAGCAAAGAACATAAGGAGGCGAATCAAGCGTTGGTGGATAGTGACAATTAAATCCACGCAACCAGATACATTCGCAACTGAATTTTGTAATACTATTCAGCATCTTAAGTTATAAACAGTTAATCAAATAAATTTATATTTAAAAATACTAATTATAAATAACTGGTTCTTAAAAAAAAAAACGACTAGTATTTATGTTTATTAAAGCCTACCGTGTATGAAACTCCTATCGAATTGAGGAATTTCTGTTCAGAGCCCGTAGTCCACAAACCTAATATTCAACTTTCACTAAGTTTTGGAACAGGTGTATTTTGCTAAACAATTTTTTTTTTCATTTGGAATGGTACTACAAAACTGTCAAAGATTACAGGTAATGTGTATAATTATTGTCTCATTAACTAGGACAAGTCCAAAAAATAGCTAATTGTTGGTTTTGTTTCATAAACATGAAACACGATATGTTAACGAAATTAGGTCTGTATACTTAAAGTTGGTAAGCTGTGGCAATTTAGGTGTGTCATAATGGACGGAAATTCCTACTTACTGAAGTAACGTGGAAAAAACATAGCTAAACTAAAGTTGAAAACAAATATATATATATATATATATATATATATATATATATATATATATATATATATAAATTGAAGTTGCTAGAGTGCGGAGCTGAGGAGAAGGCAAGGCTCAGGTATGCGGCTGGTGGTGGGGACAAGCGGAGCGCTATGTGGCCCCCACCACCACCCTGCCGTTCTGCCTTGCCTTCTCCTCAGCTCCCTACAATATTAAGTACCGCTATATTTTTTTATAGTTTTGCCGATAGTTTTTTTATTTTGTAATATTTTATGGAGTGATATTATCCTAGAAACAAAAAAAGCTTTTTACATTCATTTGTAAGTACCAAGGAAGCAGCATGAGGAGAGAATTGGGGACGTTTGAATGCAAATTAGGAACTCACGGGTGAAAAAGTAGTAGTAATAGTAGTATTGTTCTACAAATACGTTACTCTTGCTCATCTAATTTTTCCAGTCCCCCGAGGCGAAATGATCAGACTACACGCCTCACAACACAGTGATACGGGTTCGATTCCCGCTGAGATGGCGCCTCATTTTTGCACTGAGAAACGTTGCTAGCGCTGGCCATTGGGTTTCTCGTTATACTCTAAGTTTATTCACCGTTGCATTCGCCGTTGCTTCCATATTCACTCCAAGCAGTTTTTACCAGCGCTCGAAATTTCATTGTTAAGGAGTAGGTAAGGATACTGATCTACCGCGGGAAAAGTGGACTGTGAGGTGTGCAGAGTAGAAAGGTGTAAGTCCAAAATCTTTGTTGGGAGAAAAACAAGCCTTTGTAAAAACGTAAAATATTAAGTTTGAATAAATAATAAATAAAATTGGTGTATTTTTGTGAATGGTACATACATAAGTAACACTCAACTGCTGAACTCCAACTTTCACAATACCATGGATGTACTTCACTACTTCACTGAAAAATGGCGGGACATTGTCACAGCAGTAGTAAAGTGCTTCTCCCTACACGACAATGGGTGAACTATGGACTTCCTAACTTTGGCACTGAAAATAGGATACCATGTTGTGGACTAACATGCAATTATCACATTTTTGCCAATTTTGAACTTACACCACTTCTGCTCTGCACGCCTCATATAATAATGTTCGCATCTGATATTCTTCTTTCATCTTGGCGTGTCTCTATTTTAGTGGGACAGTGCTATCTCTGATACGTCAATATTGAACATTGTGACTTATTTGTAAACATGTGCTTAACAATCCTCAAACCATACACGGTGCAGGCCGCTGTACTGTTTTGTAAAATACACTGACACAATTGATTCGTGCAATTTTCCACTATCTATAGCGATAACTAGGGACAGGAATTTTTGCGAAAAGATTTTTGCCCCACTTTGTTTCAGTGTCATATGTGCATACCTACAGCTCTGCTTCGTGGTCAGAGATTGGATGTTTTAATTCCCAAAGTCTTTGGGTTCCATCCGCAAATCACAAGCGTGTGGTGCCGCAGTTAACCTTGTTATGACTGGCACAGTCCAATAAGTGACTCCCCTGCATAAATACATGCTGCCAATAACCATGAAGTTGAGCTGCAGATGAGCATGTAAGGCACTGAAACAAAGTGGGGCAAACATATTTTTACCCACAAATTCCGGTCCCTAGCGATAAGAATGTTTCTCCACTTCGCTAATTTTTTTGGAGTGTTTCATAAATATGAGTCAAATGCATAGTTTTGTCGAACATTTTGAAGAATAATTGCCGCGAAGTAACGAATTTTTTGAGCACAATGTTTGACGATTAAATTTAGTACACGAGACTTTGCTATACGAATGTGGCGAAACATTAGCTCATAAAACGTTTGCAGATATTGTTTCCTATGATTGCTCTTTTGTGTTTTTGACTATTAACTTCCATTAACCTATTGATATCTGCTGACGTTATTAAAGTTAATTTATGTACTACTCCCTGTTAACCTTCAGGAAGTTGCAAAATTGTATGTAAATATTTAGGAGCAACTCTCATCAGACCTAGAGGAACAAACAATGCAACATGCACATAGGTTCGAAAACGCACCGTTACTGTACTAAAGATCTTATGACTTACAGTATATGGCGCGTAGGCTGGATCATTTTACTGTGGAACGCTACATCGGACAATGCCTACCGTCTTCTATGTTGTTGTCAATAGCTGCAATGGCATTTCACATTACCGCGATCCAGCGCGCACGCTATGCCTATACTACTCGACCACAATTAGTCCTGCCGTGAGTGGAAGAAGCGTGGCGCTAGTAGTAGGTAGACACGTCACAGGGAGGGGAAATACACTGGGCCTGACATGGTTCATGGCACATGGTCAGTGGAGAAGTAGCGGTGAAAACCGAGCCAGCTGCCTCTGCCACAGTATTATGGTCGGTGCTGTGGTGCGCCACACCAGTTGCGCGCGGTCGTCAAGGAGAACAGAGCAGTAGTTCGCATTTTCCCCGCGGGACTAGTTGTGGTCGAGTAGTACATTATACATCACGTACTGTGAACTGTAGTGTAAAAAAAGTTGCAGTTTCGGGACTATGTTTATAAGGCATAGTTTCTTCCTCTAGATGTATGTACTGTTTCTCCAAAATATTAACATACAATTCTGCAAACAACCTACTCAGATCAGGGTATTTGAGTTTGATTTTTTCCTTCGTGTGTCCATGCGCCCTGGAGGACGGCCGCGGCCCAAGGTCATCTGGTTCTTGGAGAACTCTGTGGTTGACGACTCATACGAGCACCGCCCTGACGGTGTGACGGTCAACCACCTCAACTTCCCCAACATCGGCCGCCAGCACCTGCACTCTCGTCTGGTCTGCCAGGCGTCCAACACGCACCTCTCTGCGCCCGCCTCCAAGTCCGTCAGCCTCGACATCAACCGTGAGTACCAACATTCATCCTACAGTCGTTGTTAAGGTGCCTCCCTACATGCACTTAAACGCGTTGCAGCGAGTTATGGCTGTTATTTTTTTGACGAAGTTATTTAATGCAAAATATATTTGTATACCTACGAATAGATCGCACACTTGAAACTACGTCGCTATAGTTTTAAAAATTCGAACATTATTTTCGGAACCCTCAAAATGGCCAAAAATGGGGTTTCCAGAAAGCAGTATACGGAAAAATAACAGGATTCGAAAAACACAACTATAGAAACAAACGTTAGACTTTGAACTATGCTCCACAAATAAAATATTGTGGTCACCGCTTAAAGTCCCTTAGGAAAAAGAATACAAATAAAACACTGCCCGCCAATTGTGTAGCTTGCGCGGCGAGGCAATAATGCATTACACACGTCGGTTAGTGGCACACTACCGCTCCTGCCTCACACACACAAATGTAGCGTATCTAGGGAGGCCCCTTTACAGCACAGAAGAAATAATGCTATCAGATCCAGAGATGAGAGAAACGGCACAGATGGAGCATTAGCAGTCTATATTGAGGTCAAGCTGACTTTGTTTATTCACACAACAATATGGCAGAGTGCAATCAGCTGTTCCAGCAGGTGTATTGAGAAATGAGGTTACGGTTGGACATATCACATCTGCATCACAGACTAAATAGTAATACAGAAGTAAAATGACGTGGCGGCTCGTTTGACACGGGCGAACTTCTCCGCTGATTGGCTGGCCGAAACTGTCGATACTAGCCTCGTATCTGTTCAGTTCGTGCATGTTAATGCAGATTTACTGTAGGGCTGGCTACCGGCTAGCAGGACAGCCGCAATACGCTGATTGGCGGTAGACATTTCCGCCATGTTGCTGGCCAGCGAAGCCATTTTGCTGGCGTGTGTGATTGAGGTTCCAGTCCTACTGGTTATTTCACTTCTGTATTTCTAAATATTCCGTCGCCACATTATACCCTTTGCTGAGGTAACGAAAATTTTTTACTTACCCATATGGTGGATGGGCTCCTATTCCTTCTGTTTTATGGACTCATACCCCTCGCCCTAATTCATGCGTTATTCTCCAACAAATATAAGTTAATAGAGACCTCGGTCTAATAAATATAAGTATGGATAGTTTCCTATATACCATAGCTATCCCTTCCTCCTTCTTAAAGAAGAGGCAGGAGTCAGAGGTCTTTATGACTGAAAGCGCCATTTGTAAAATAGTGTTGTAAAACATTGCAGTATAAAGTAATACCGCTAAAGTTACTAGTGGCTCCTACACGCACTAGCTACACGTATTTCCGTTAACGAAATGTTAGAAACCAATGCCAGTAAGTCATAGGGCCAATTTTCAGCTCCAGTGTCCAGTCCTTTTCCTCTATTCCCGTGATAGAGACCAATACCGCGGACAGCTCTATGATAATAAAAAAGAGACTTTTGTGAATAATAACCTAGCGGCATGGAGTGGGATTAATGAATAAATACATTTTATTTCTAATTTGTTAATATAAATCTTCTCATGCTTATATGCTTGTCGAACTGCTGCTATTATTATAAGTAGCTATATATATATATTTTTTTTTTTTTGGTATTGGCAATGAAAAGTAGTTATTTGTCAAGGAAAAAAGGGTTTCTCCTCATTGTTATGTTGGCATCGCAAATATTATAGTAATATATTGCAGTGTGTGATTTTCTATGGCACGAGGTAAAAGCCCAGCCAATATTATCTCAGAATTGCACAATCTCTCCGGTATTGGTTTATATTGTATTTGATATCAGATCTCGGCACGTATAGGATTGTAAAACAATGCCACGTGGACTCGAATCATGGGTTTATATAACGACATGTAGTTATTAAAAATTCTTAGATTAATATTAAATAAAATACTTTCATTTGTATTCTACAACTAATGTTTCTACCAAGTGCACACGTCAGCTGAAAGTAATACGGTTATTTTTTATCTTTATCTCCGCATATTATGTAATGTCTTTGCCGCATACACGCAGAGCTACAACTACGAATTCCAAAGAGACACACATTAGGTACGTGATGTCCAGTATAAAATAATAGTGACAGCATTTTCAAGGGAGAAAATCGCACAGGTGGTTATGCATAACTTAATAGCAATACATACTTATTTCTCTTTGTAGGAGCTGCAATAATTTATGGAGTTATTTTATTTTTAATTTTCGCCAGCACTAATTTCTGAAGAAAATATTTTAACTAGCAGTAAAGACCTAGTAGTACAAGGAAGGTATCAAAATGTATATTTTTCTTGATTTTGACTTATTTTCTTAACAAAATTGGGGCTGGGTGAAAAAGTTCGAAAAAACTATGACGTTTATTGCTATCAAAAATTGAAAGAAATTGTGATATACTTGTAACAAAAGAGTGTTGGAATTCTTCGATAAGGAGACGGGAAGAGTGAGAGTTGGATTTCGAGAAGGTTCAGACACCAACATTCAAATGCTCACAGGGAACAAAGGATAAGACCTATTACAACCAATACGGCATTTACCTCTTGTTTCTCCCCCAACCACAGCACATTTCTCTGTTTCACAAAGGTGTGAGGGACCGCGCGGGGTTGGGTAGGATGAGACAAGCATTGTGGTGCACGTGGCAGGGAAGGAAGGAGGGTATAGCACAAACTCGCAGTAAGATGGCAAGTTACCTCGTACCCGAAGTAGGAGAACAAGAAATCCAGCGTGGTGACAGAGCAGGGGTGGGTAAAGCCAAGAGGTAAAGGAGGGTTGTACGGGGCTTGAAGTGGCAGTATTGTCACACTCCCTGCAAGTTTTGGAAACGAGCGCCGGTTTCCCGCCCAAGTTACACGTTCGGCGCTTCAAGACAGGGCTTGGTAGGGCCTGCGTTATTAGCTGGTCTCACCGATGTCGTCGGCACCATTGTTCCTGCAAGGTTGCCGGTGTGGAACTGCGCTGTGCTGGCGAGAACATTGGCGACGTCTGCTCATCCCGTCTGCACCCAGAGGACAGAAACACTAACATCGCCGTCACAGGTCGTTGTCCGCGCTACTTGATAGAATTGGTTGTAAGTATGCTCGGGCAGCATTAAATTTATTTTAAGCCGATCAGGGTCACTTTGCGCCTCTTTTTACAGCTCAGTGTTTTAGCCTACTTTCCGAAGGAAAAAGTAGACTTTAGATCACCTTCATCTCTTTGCACCTCTTTCTACAGCTAAGTGTTTTTAGTCTACGTTTGAACCAGTGGTCCGAATTCATCAAACTTTCTACACATACAGTAATTTGTAATCTGACTTCACTTTTACATATTTCGTCCACGCCATGTTCATATTTTCAAAATTGCGGTCATTGTAACATTTTTCAATCAAGCTAGCTATCTAAGTAACTGTAATTTAGAATTTCATCAAATTTGGTACACATATAGACTACTACATACAAAGTTGACTTAACTTTTGTGTAATTAGTTCATCCTGTCTTCATATTTTCAATGTGACGGCCATCTTTATATTTTTAGCTTCGTAATCCATATCTTAGGATATATTTTTCAGAATTTAGTCAAACTTGGTACACATATACCGCATATAAACCTGACCTGACTTTTGTATACTTCGTTCATCCGCCTGTAATATTTTGAAAACGACGGCTGTTTTTTATTTGCTTTATGATTATATGGTATCTGCGAAAAGTTTTTTCCCCAATTTATTAAACTGGGTACTCGAAAATTACTTAGCAAGATAACTTTTCTTTAGTATCTATCGTGTTTCGTACGTCTAAATCAATATAATCATTTAATATTCCTTGATTAAGTAAACGGTTTTAACTTTCAGGGTTAATTTGCACCCACTTTAAAGAAAGCAGGCTTATCAGTCATGCTGGTATCTTCTCGTTTTTATTTGGACGTCAAATTTGAGAAGTTTAAGCAAGTTGTGCCAAATTTTTTTAGTGTTAATCTCATACCTTGTAAATAACAATAGTTATATCTCAATACGTGTATATATGTCTATTGTTTATTACAAATAATTGTGAGTTTCTGCAGTAAACAACGCAGTTCATTTTAATAACAGAGTTACTTTAAATTTTCACTTGCTCGTTGTAATCTCAAACTTTTCAGCAACGGCCTATTTTACACGTGTATTTTTTACTTTGTAAATAAACTCACCGTAAAAGAAATTGAGTCTAGCAAAATCAATGTTATTAAATCGTAGTTTTGCTCCACGAACATTTAATTTATTTACTATAGAATTAAAATAGTTTCAGGTTTTATTTCATTTTATTCTATTGCAATTACATAATACATTATTATGTAATGTTATTGTATTGTAATTTATTTTGCACTACTGCTCATTGCACCACAAGTTGTTTGTAAGTCGTCATTTGTCGTGTAAATGTTATTTATTCTGGAATTTAATTATTGTATACTGGTACTTAATACCATTACTTGCATTATACCATTAAGTCCAACAAGAACTATGGATCTTGTAGAGAATATTTTTAAAGAAAGAATTTATTAATTTATAAAGTATTGAATGAATGCTACTTATTTACAAAATCACAGGATAACTTACATAAATTATTGCTGTCAAGTTGCACTACAGATGCATAGCAGCCCCAAAATTGCGGTATAATGATATGGTACAGCAGTATTTTTTCCAAGCATCTAAGCAATGTATCACCTTATTTTTCTTTTTTCTGTTCAGTTAGAACTTTATGAACTGCTGTATTTTAAGATATGTCTATCAGATTAGAATACGAAATGTTCAGGATGCTAGAAATCACTCGCAAATACATCGATACATCAATTGCTTTTGATTTGTTTTCGTTTCATTGGCGTTATAACAAATCACGCCACGCACTGTATAGTAGATACATTACTATATAAAATTTACTCACTCAAACATAGAATTAGTTTGAATCTACCATGGCAGTGAATACATTTATGGCAGCCAAAACTGATTATATTGAACGCTTTAAAATATTTTTATACAATGGACGACTTTGCCAGTGACGTCAGAACAGATGGCATGCTTGAAGAATCAGCTGTTTTTACACATACAATCGCTCGTTTGCCAAAGGCTCAATGCACTAGCATATTTGTTAACATTATCCATACCGAACTGGGTAAAATGTTGCTATATATATATATATATATATATATATATATATATATATATATATATATATATATATATATATATATATATATAATTTGTTATTGTAGGACTAACAACAGTTATTTGAAAAGATTAAAAGTTTCATAACTTCACTGTTAAAAAAATTTCCGTAAATTCACGGAAAAAGTACTGGCAAAAAATTATCCGGATTTCTTCCTAAATTTACGGACACTTCATTTTCTACTGCAACGTAGTGTCCGTAAATGTACGGAAAATCAACTACAAATAACGGAAACTTAATTTCTGTTTATTACGTAAGTTCCGTAAAAATACGGAACATTAACTAAA